>PNEQ01046757.1:5476-52217 GCA_003012365.1 Medauroidea extradentata | reverse complement strand
ACTCTGGCTTATTTATCTTCCCCTTCCCAGGCTAAACTTTGTAACAATATTCATTTGTTTCTGTGTGATCTACGTGCTCTCTACCAGATTTACAGCGTTGATAATTAAGGAACCATCACAGCTTCTGAAAGGTGTGGTTTCGGACACTCGTAGGAATAAACCGAAACCAGGATAGGCGGACCCGAGATTCGAACCCTGACCCTCCCGAATTCTAGTCATTTGAATAACTACCGTCCACGTCGTAAATGCGATTACCGTTTGGTACAACGAATTATTTCTTAGAAAAAGGCACTAAATTCGAAAACCGTCGGAGTGGGTGGGTTCGCAACCATCACCGATTCAACTCCCTCGCCCCATGAACGGTTACGATTACGTCCTACGACGACCCGTCGGGTTTATGGTAGACCGAGACGTTTAGTACGCCACTGGATAGCGCAGAAGCGTCAGAGGACCGAGCAGTCGTGGCCAAGACGGAGATAGAGGCGGCGAAGATGGCGCGGGCGCGATTGGAGAACGTGATGTGACGTCCGTCGGCGTCAGTGGGTCGGGCGTTATGGGGCGGGTTGGGTCCCGGAGGCCCGGTTACCAGAGCAGTGACGTCCCTCCCCTCTTGGTCCACCCACGCTATCGGCCACTAACAAGGCGCCCCTGGGTCCGGCCGTACACGGTTACGACACCGCGGGGACACGTCGCGGCGCACCCGCACGAGTTGCCCCGTGGTCTGGGTTCTGTTACATTCTCCGCTCCTCGGAAATACTCGACAGCATTCGTTCATACTCGACGATTGAGCGTAAAGGCAGTGCTAAGTATATATATTAATGTTAGTGCAGTTTCCTAACTTAACAAAACCACCCTTCGAGTGAGCGCTTTCTTATCGCAAGCGGTTGGGGGGAGGGTAACTTTGGACACGTAGAATCACATTGAGACAATATTAATATTATTATTTTCCATAATATTTAACTGTGAGTACATATTAATTAAACGCCATGAATATATTTACTATCAAGAATTTATGGGCAATGAGTTTCTTTATTCATGGCTATCATATCTGCGAAAATTTATTTTTTGTAATGTCCCAAAGTAACCCCCGTTGTGTGTGTATGCATTAGTATCTATGTATGCAAATATGTGCATGCATATATAAATAAATTTACATTTGGAACTAACCTAAACTAATATAAAATAAACAAATCTGATATAAACTAATCTGCACCTAACTGTCACAGGATCCGCGGACAGGAGTGCAAAAGTGCTATTCAATTGTCGATGAAGAACGAACGTCCCCGAGCATTTCCGAGGAGCGAGGAAGCTAACGCGACCTAGGCGCTTGTCAAGCATCGTCACGGACGCCTCCTGCAGGGTCGGCACCCTGGCAACCCGCCCGACACAACTCGCGCACTATATGCATCGCCAGGTTGCGAGTACAGTTGTAGTGACTTGTGCTAGGTGATCTCATATTTGAAAGAGTTTGGAATGGGAGTGCATGACTGGATGTTAGTTTTTAGGACACAATCCATTGTGATGCAAATGTCTGTCAAAGATAACTATAGAGAATAGGAAAACATAAAATTAGCAGGATACGATTTAGTCGACAGGATACACACACATCAAGACAGACTGCTATTTTCCCTGCTAACTAGTATGTCCAGAAAAGGAATGCTGCCATTGGTTTCTTTTTCATAGCTGAACCCCTCATAGGGCAGACGCCAACTTTTGTCAAAGACTCTAGTCATTTCATATCCATAGCCAAAACATTGAAAATAGAAAACACCGACACCCTAGTGAGTTTTGATGTCCAAAGCCTTTTTACCAATGTACCTGTGGCTGAAACTCTCAACATTGTCAAGGCTAAGCTGGAAGCTGACCCAAACCTAAAGGACAGAACAACCATACCAATTCCGTCCATCATGGAAATGATTACCCTCTGTGTCACCACAACATATTTCCAGTTTAATGACAGTTTATACAAACAAACAGACGGCATGGCAATGGGCTCTTCACTTTCACCATTCATGGCGAACATATTCATGGAGAACTTTGAGCAGGAAGCACTTAGCCAAAGCAATAGCCCTCCTAAAATCTGGCTTCTTTATGTAGACGACACTTTTACTATCTGGCAACACGGACCTGAAACCCTGGAGGAATTTGTGAACTTTCTAAACTCATTGAGGCCATAAATAAAGTTCATCTATGAGAAAGAAACCAATGGAAGGATTCCTTTTCTGGACGTAATAGTTAGCAGGGAAAATAGCAGTCTGGAAACCAAAGTATACAGGAAACCTACACATACAGGCCAATACCTACATTTTGCATCCAACCACCCTAAACGCACAAAAACTGGCATAATTCGCACACTAGCCAACCGAGCTGAGACTATTTGTTCCAACAAGAAATCCGCAGCTGAAGAACACAACCAAATAATAAAAGAACTCACAGCCAATGGTTACCCAACAAACACCATCAAAGAGCACATGAAACCTATCAGAATACTTAAGCTCACAGAAACAGAAAAGCCATCAGGAACCCTAGTTATTCCGTATGTTCGAGGCCTTTCTGGAAAAATAAGACGTCTAGGAAACAAATACGGACTTCGAACAGCATTCCGATCTAAAGTAACCATTAAAAGTATGGTTACCAGAGTGAAACCAGCCACAGAAAAACAACAAACACACAACTGTGTATATCAGATACCCTGCAAATGTGGCCATATGTACATTGGTGAAACTGGCAGAGCTCTATCAACTCAAATTAAAGAACATAAAAACAATTGCAAAAGGCGAAACCCAAAAATCTAGACTGGCCGAACATGCACGGGGAAATAGCCACAAAATCCTTTGGGAAGACTCTAAACCACTTACACAGGAAACTGAAAAAATAAAAATAAAAATAAAAGAATCAGTCTTTATTATTAGCAATAGCAATATTTTCAGTCTACAGAGCATTGAATTTAAAAAAAATGTGGATCCCATTGATTAAAAGAGAAACAAATTTACAGCACAAAATAAAAACAAACACTCAACCCACCACAACCAATCAGAGTCAAGACATGCTGCGCGACCAATCAGGAGACAGCTCGTCTCCCATTGGCTGAGCACAATAAGGGGCTTTACCCTATATAAACCCATGGTTTTCCCAGTCTCCTCATCCGGCCAATCGGGGCGTAGCTGCTGGGCGCTGAGGGCTGCTAAACAAAACTGTTCAACCCAGTCGCGCAGTGCACATTCAAGCCACACGCCGCACCGTCTACACGTAACATCATACAACACAGACACGACACAAACACATAAGGAACTCTGTCAGGGGCTGATCGTGTAGGGACGTGAGTAAGAGGTCGGCCCCAGCCTCGCTCGCGAACCAGGCCAACGGTATGCACACCAATCCATGGCAGGGAGGAGAGGGGCACTGTACATACATGAAGTTTATTTAAAATATTTATAAAAAATGAAAAAAAATATAAAAAACAAAAATATATAAAAAACAAAAAATACAAAACTAAAAAAATGCAAAATAAAAAAAAACTTTGTTACTCTACTAAAGTGACACGACACACCACTGTGTAGATAGTAATTAGATAATTTTAGCTTAATCTTAGATGTAGGCCTACTATTTGTAATTTAATATAATTTGTTCCTTTCCAACAGGAAGTTTTTCTTTTTCTTTTTTATTGACTAAGCTTTTCAAGCAGCTCACTTACCTAGTAGGTAATTTGTTCTGTCAAAAAATATGTTAAAGAAAAAATTAATGAAATAAAATTAAAAAACAATATAATTGGGACATTGTGTATATTAAGGGAACATGTTAACGACACATCGACCTGATAGTTCTCTATTTCTGGTCGAGACGATGTACATCTCACAGTTCAGCGCTCATTAACAAATATTAAGGGTTCTCTCTCCTTTTGTCACAAACGAATACACAATGAAATAACCATGGCAGTGTCAGGCCTGATCCTCAGCTAGTAGGCTGGGATTGATTGGAGCGGCTCTCATGGTCGTAGGGACTCACGCACTACTACTCCACGAGTTTAGCTAGCCACTTGCTGACAACACTCACCTCACTATACAGACATCACGACACTACATCACTCCAGCTTAGCTGGAAGGGAGCTTAACTCATCCGCCGTTTACACAAACACGTAATTTTATTAATGGCAACAACCTCCCTCCAGCCTTAAATACGGGTCCGGAGCCCAGCTAAAACAGTTACACGCACCCCGCCGCCGTTCCAATGATTTGAAACTAGACTGTCGGGGTGCATTTGATTTAACAAACACCCAGCGAGTTATGGAAGCTTCGGCTTTCGGTCTCGCGACAACACGGCCTCGGATGGCATATGAGGAAACGGCGGAGTCTCCTCATCAGTCGCACTCGTGTTCCTGAACCCTGTGTGTCTACCTGATGACGGGAACAGATTCCAGTTCCCGAAACGTCGTTCATACTGACTGTTTGGAAAAGTACTGTGTTTTATTTCGTCTCATCGTTTGTGTTGTTTGTTGTCTTTTTCTGCTTGTGTCCGACATCTTTGTGTTTTGTTTAGTCTCATCGTTGTGTCGTTTGCTGTATTTCTGTTTGTGTTTTTGTTTCGTCTCATCGTCGTGTCGCATGTCAACTTAGGTATCTTTTTTTTATATTTTTGCTATTTCTTTTATTTTCTGTTTGTTCCTCGTTTTATCTGACCAGATCCCAGTTTTGGAATTTCATGTTTTTTATGTATCCTGATGAAGTGATGACTAAAGCATACTCCGCTTATTTATGCTTTCTTGTTTTATTTTTATTTTTAGTTTTCTTTTGACAGTTATTTATTTCGCAATGGAGTATGTCCAAGCAAATAAAACCAGTCATGCACTCCCATTGCACAGTTCTTTCAAAGATCATAAGGTCTTCTGTCTATTTATCGTATTATTTGTAGTTTTACAAATGCTAAGGCTTTAAAGTAAACCTACTAATTAAATAAGGTATATTAGTTTGCTCTGTGGAAAAGTTAAATATTTTAAAAGCTAAACAATTTTAATTTTCAAACAATAAAAATACGATTCCTACAAAAATCTGATAAATTTGGCATAAGCATACTATTCAAATAATATTTTCTTCAAAACAAATTATTTTGTTTGTAGTACACGCAATGTGTACCACGAGATTCTGCAAAAAAAGCGCCATTTAATTTTATTATAACAGCGTAAAAAACAGGGAGAGAAATAAATAAAGCGTACTCCAGTGCATATTTCCCTGCGATAAAGTAAATTGATGGCTTATAATTCAAAGAAAAATATTTTTCACTGACGCACTGCACAAATTACGAATTCCATTCACGTGCATTTTTCTACCATTTTTTTTATCCTTTTCGCCTACGAAATTCTCAGCGACGCGAGTCACGATCTGAACATTTTGTGATAAAACATTTATCTTAAAACGGTGATGAAGTGCTGTTTTAACACACAAAATACTTAAGAAGCTTTCTAAATTTTGGATGTTACATATTTACTACTTAAAATAGATTTCTCAGATATGAATAGTAATATTTCCTGTGCAAATATGGACATTTAACTGAAATGTTGGGAGTCATACATACTAAAATCCATTTATACGCCAGTATTTTCAAAACAGATTTAGTCACGTGAATAAAATTAAAAGCCGAATTTAAATTATAATGAATCAAGTGTTACCCTCGGAGGGTTACAGTTGTTTACATGAAATAATATAGAACGTTTAATCAGACAAGTGAACCAAATAAACTTTTTAAACATGTTTTTCTTATTGGTTTCGTGTGTTTTCCATTGTAAATGGTTACTATAAACATAATAAATTACAAGTAATGTAATTAATTTCTTTTAAAAGCAATACTCAATGTAATTATATCAAATATGACTAATTGTAACATAATATGCGGCCGGGCTATATGATACACGAACTACACATTTCTAAATGGTAACGAACCCGTCCGCCATATATTTCTAATAAAAATATTCGTACAGACTCTTTGATCAACGTTTCCTTATGGGCATTGCATTTGAAAAGAACTTGCAGACCGAGTAAAATAAAAATATACCGTCACTCTGCGACTAAGGTTAAATGAATAATATAACCTCAAACCGCCAGAGCAGGGTAAACGTGTATAAAATCTCGCGAACTTACTTTTGACGAGGTTTTGTTACTTTGAGTTATTCCTGCTACCAAAGTTTTTATTCTAACCAAAACCAAAGAAAAATCACATATTCACGCTCTGAAACACCTAACGAAAATATGGCTGCGCAAAAACCGTTTAGAAATATTACCGGGTGGTTGAGAGTTTAAAATTTTTCTCTGCAAGTACATGGAGCCTAAATTATATTCCGGCAACACATTTAAACCAAAGCTATGCCTCTGTTAGCCTCTCCACAAGGCTTTATACAAAATATGACAGTTCAACATCATGGCACGGATAAAATTTCTACTAGTTTCTCGAATATCTAACCGATCTCAAATGTCAGATTAAAAAAAGCTATTCAATTCATGTAAGAACCTAACTTTGTGTGATATATTCTATGCAATACTAAAAAGGTGTTCAGGTATTGGTAACTAAATTTAAATATTTAAAGTTTCTTATAAGTGACAGAAGACTCAGGAAAGTATTTAGCTTCTTGTGTTGCATTTTTTTTATCTGGCTCTGTTAGTTATTGCTGTGCCGTATTTCTTCATTTCAGATAATTTAAGTGAATTTCATAAACACGGCATTTTTTTTAATGTCCAACTGATATATGCATGTTAAAATAAAAACTTGTATGTAGGTTACAAAGCCAATTATTTGTCGGGTACTGTCTTTGTAAACCAATTTATTTTACTTATTCAACAATACATAGTTGCCTACATTACCCAATTAATTTTACAGCAACTAAATGTCTAGATACTTAATCACACAATAGCTGTTTGTAAAGTTAACTGGGGAATTTACAGTACCGTTTACGTTCACATATACTATTTGCAACAACTTTATGATTTACCAGTATTGTCTTCATAAGACGCAGATGTGGTGAATTTTTCCAATGAAATTGTTCACACTTATAGTACCCGACCAATAAAAATTGGCTTTATTCCCTAAATATATATTTATATACATTATGAAAAAATTTAGGATTTTTGATTCACGGGATGAGCTCTGGTTTGTAATATTTTTAAGGGTGTTTTTATATTAGATAGAGATTCTTCGGCTGGCCGTCTTTAAAAGAATTTCAGCTTTAAACTGCGATCTGATATGAAAAATGTGTAGAAGCTATGTGCGAGAGGCTGAATACATAAACATGGAGCGACAAGGAATCTGCATGGCATGGGCATCGTGTGATATGTGGCCAGCAGTGAATGCCGCTAGTAGGAGGTAGGCACAATAGGACCACGGAGTTCTATTGATGGTGGACAAGGGATGCTGAGGGGGGGATGTGAAGGGAGAAAAGATTGAAAACTTCCTCGGCCGGAGCACAAAGGCCGTCCAGCTAGATGGGCCGATATATAGAACACAGCCCTCCCCCCACCACCTCCTTGCTGGCGGGCCATCTAACCTGGCGTCTGCCAAACCACCCTTGCCCCATCCCACCCTAGTCAATCCATCAGTCAAGCCGGGGTCGGCAACCCGCTGTATTCGGGCCAAACTCTGCGCTCCGTCGCCTGATTCATCCCTGAGCGGAGGCATCAACGTATCCATATCTCACATCCGTGTTCGCCATTAGTGACAAGGTGGAATAAATTACTCAGGAGACTCCTTACCGTTGCTCGAAGCGAGCTGCAAGGAGTTGCATTGATCTCTATGTGCGAAAACAATTGGACTGGGTGTTTAAACGATGGCAGGAGTTCCGTGAGCTTGCAGTCGCGACCATAAAGGGCACAGCCCTCAACCGTAATCGACTAGTAACGGCTGCGATAATCCCTGGGATTACCTCCGTGAAGGCTTCCGGTTTCAAACGTGCTTCTAGCCGCTTATGGGCAAGCTTAAGGCTCCTACAGGATCCCTCGGAGCTGTCCTAGACGTTCAGTGGTGAAGCGACCAGCCCCGCGCTGCTAGTTGAAAACCTGTTCTAGACGTCCGAACGCCCGCATCGTACCGGTACCTACACGATTAAGAATTTATATTACTTTTTTTTTTGTAGTATATGAAAAGATTTAACACGGTAATTTTAAATGTATCAACAGTGTAAGACTGTAGTATCATGAAGGAAAACCTTAAACCTAATGTTAAATTTCAAATTTTAAAAATATTCTATTGATCCAGAAAGTTTATTGGCAAAAGATTACAAAAGGGGACAAACCCACAGTTCACTATAAATTAGATATACAAGGTCATTGTTATCTGTGTGTATCTAAATATTGGACAAAATTCTTTTTCTTGACGCTGATTTTATTTTTAAACATATTATGATAAATACGTGTTCTTTTTTGTAGGATGTATTTCGGGCCTTCTTCTAGGTGGTATGATTATCTCAAAATTACTTCCTTTGTGTGTTAGTTCCATTATGCACAACTCCATTTAATTCTGGTTAATATACTCCGCATTTCCCATGACCGTACCAACAAAGGAATTTAATATAGTAAACTATATATCGGCGACTAAACACTTTCGAAGCAAGCGATAATTTTTCTTAACGAGACTGTACGTAAATGCCTAAATCAAAAACTCTTCAAATGAGGACTTCAAAACAAAAATCTTTTGTATTTGTCGTTCCTAATTTAGACTCATTTTTAACACCTGGAAAATGTCACGAAATAACATCAAAATACTATTTTTATGTACCTAACATAGGGAATTAAATTTTTAGGTTTATATTTCTTGCCGGAAAATAAACTTGAACCGTAAATCGTCAGCTCAGCTCCATCAAAGAGACGTGGCGTGCACGAGTTCCAAAAACATGCCTAGCCCTGCAGATAGAAGCAACAAATTTCTGTCGCTTAATTTCACGGCTGAGGTCGCAGCGAAACAAGAAACCTGTTACACTACAGCTCGGCTCGTACATTATCTGCGCACTCACTTGACGGATAACCACACGGTCGCAGTGTGACATGAAGCTCGCCGAGCTGTGTTCTGTCGAGGGATGAAACCGGCAATGGCAGATTTATCTGGGTTTCTTGCATCATGCGCTGCTCATGTTGGGTAGTGATTTTTTTCACATTGGTGCAAAAAACTCGACATTTTTTTAAAGGAATGTTTGAAAAAAATTCAGTAATATAAGCCGTTATGCTGTGCACATATTCTGCGCAAACGTTTTGCAAAATAATGCACCACTCCTTTTAAAAAAAAATATTTGGCTTATATTTTGGCTTAATTGTACGACAAAATAGGTGATAATTTTGGTGTACAAGTCTGGCAAACTGTGAGGTATCACACCAACAAAAAATAGGTACAAATTATGATATATTTGTGACAGAACAAAATGGAGAGTCTTCAATAAGAATATTATGTTGCTTTAAAAAATATATTTTCAAAATCACTGTAGAACTACCGAGCGTGGCCATTTAATTCGGTTTTTACGTTGTTAAAAAAGTAAATAGAAATGTTCCGTTACGAAACTCGTACCAAGATGAGCATTGGGTTTTAATTTTATTCTTGCCGTACTGCAAAAAAAAATAATATTTAAAACATCGATCATTTTACGATCGTCTTTTCAACAACAAAGATAAATGAGTACATACTACTGTGGCTTCAAAAAGTGTTCATTTTCGAAAACACTGATATTTTGTGTACGTGATTTGTTAACTAAAGCGCAGTTTTAATACCAATATATGGCGTAAAAATACAAATTATCTAGAACATAAACTACAAGAGTTCTATCTACCACGAATAACAAACAGCAAACTGTTGAATATTTTAATTTAAATTTATCAAGCGGAAATGTTAATTACATACATAATTAAATTTTCAGTCAGCATATAAAACTGTTTTGTGTAACAAGATATTGACTACAATGTTGGTTACATACCTCAATTACAACATTATTACTTCCTTCTTTATTGTTTTCACCAGCGTCTGTACAATGAATTCTTTTTATCGCTAGGTACGCGACAAGGAAAGCAAATCAAATGGTCGTTTAAAATTCGCTGTAAAATAAACATTATTTCTAGTTTTCAAATACCCATCCATAAAAGCTAAAAGCCTCTAATATACAGGATGTTGCAAAATTTAATGACAATATTCTAGGGAAACAATCCTCATGTGTAGAGGAACAAAAAGTGTTGTGTGAACATAGGTCCAAAAACGCACCGTTTCTGCGCTACAGTTGGCATACATGACGTATGGTTGATAGCGCGCTGGCAGGATCATGTTGCTGTGTCACAGTTGTTCCTACTGTCTGTGTGTGGCATAGTAACATGTTATGTACTGCTGTAATGATGCCCCACAGCAACATGACCCTACCCGCGCGCTATCAACCATACGTCACGCATTGCCAACTGTAGCGCAGAAACGGTGCGTTTTAGGAACTATGTTCATATAACATTTTTGTTCCTCCACACGTGAGGATTGTTCCCTTGGAATATTAACATGGAATTTTGCAACAACCTGTATGTGTAAGGGAAATGGCAATTAAAACCAGTTATATATTCACCTGTAAACACATTAGCATTTGAGAAGATATAGCTGAGTTTTCGTGAAGTACGCCAATTGATATTACAACCCCAACTAGTGGCACTACGTACTTGAGGATTTTTTCTGTGCCACGGTATAAAACATAGACATATTAAACGATTGATTCTAAATCTTACACAGGTAAGACACTTCAGATACAATTTTATCACTTTAACAATTAATTTTAATAATTACAGTAAGAGTGTATCAAAACTGTTACACCGATTCAATTCTGTAGCATTGTTGTATTATACTATCAATCGTTTCAGCTCAAATCTAATAGAAATATGTGTTCATATGGCTCTCAGTTGGAAATGATAGGTATGTATATATAGTATAGTATAACGTATTGTCGGCAGTGAGGTTGTTTGAGACGCAACCAGTGACTAGGAGAATCAGGAACAGGAAGGTCGATGTAAGAAATAGTTTTATACAACTTGAAGATAAATCTTGGCATTGTTACAAACTTTGAACGAATGGTGATCTGACATGAAAAAACAACCATAGGTGTTCCATGTGATATTTGGCGAATTGTAATTATTTAAGAACAATTGCATCATTACAATAAACGACAATGTGAGTACTTATTCGGCTTTTCCGAAAGTGTTAGCTGCAAATAATTATGTCTTATTGTTAGGGACACTTGTTTTTCGCGAAAAGAAATTTGCCCCACTTTCTTTCGGTGCCTTATGTGCACATATGCAGTTCTGCTACGTGGTCAGTGATTGGATATTTTCTCTCTCACGAGCCTTGGAATTCTAACGGCAAATCACTGACGTGTGGTGTTGCAGGAACGTTATTGTAATTGGCTCAGTCAGATGATACACATAGACACGCTGCCAATAGCCATGAAGTAGATTTGCAGATGTGCACGTAAGTTACTGAAACAAACTGGTGCAAAATTCTTTTCGCGAAAAACAAGAGTCCCTACTTATTGTGTTAAATACGTTGACCTTTGAGAATAATCAAATATATGGGTGCTCTTTGTCGATTCACATGACAATATTCGCAAAATCTAGTAGCTAAAAGTAGGAATTGCTGAAATAAAAATATTTGCATAGTCTAAAGTGATAATTTATGTGTCCAGTAACTTTAAGTAAAATAACTATTAAGAAAAATATATTGAAATTAAATGCGTTAAAAATTAATTTCTTTAGTTCTACTGTCAAAAATTCATCACAGTAACATTAAACTTAAATTTGACTTGTAGTTCCTACGCTTGATTTCTCGACTGCTATTTGTCCCGACAGTTGCCAGACTCATAAAGTTACATTACAATGTTTTACATGAAAATAGCTTGTTTTTACAATTTATGGTTGCACACATCTCTTAGTAATAAAAGTTCGCTTAAGATGGCTCTCATCTTTCATCCTTGTTCATCCATACTGAATATCCTCTCAAAGTTTATAATCCTTCCTTGTTCACGTTGTACCATCAGCCAACAAGGTACGCCTCGAAGTTACTTGTTATCTAAATTAAATCAGTCGATGAAGAATAAATAAAAAGTTTATATATTCGTAACTGGTAAAAATTCGATTAAAATTCCCGTCTCTTTCGAAGTATTTATCATGGATCGCGAAAACTTTATTTACTCGAATACGACGCACATAAACCCTTCCCAGAAACTTTTTTTAATCCGACATGTGCTAAATAAAAATTCCATATAAAACATTCTTGAGTTTTCTGAAGATAGTACTGAAATAATTTTATGGTTATTGTATTTCAGAACTGAGCCAGCTAAAGAACCAAAATAATTTGAATTTAAAATAAATTTTTCTAAATAACTAATTTAGAGAAAAATGTGAAGAAAATTCTTGAAACCGAAATATTGTAAATAACCAGTGATATTTTGCAGAACTTAAATATTTCACATGAAAATAACCAAAATGAAACTGTCTGTATATTACACTTACAATAATGAATAACATTAAAAAGTTCTTATATGCTGAAGTGTACCTTATATCGATTTCCAAATGGCACATTCAGTTAACTAAATGGTCACGACCCGAAAAAATATATTAAATTCGATAGTGTATTTTGTTGTTAAATTTACAGCACGCATCAAATGCTTATTAATACAAAATGCACACCAGTAATGCAATTGAACAACGCTTAACTACGTATTACAAAATTATATGCTATACACCCAGATTTAAGTGATATCTGAAAGAATTTAAAACGTAAAAAATATTCATATAAAGCAAAATTTTCAATTCACGCAAACCAAAAGAATATGTTACAAAGTGTAAATGACATGCATAGTACTGAAAGTAGTCAATGGGGAGAATTAATGTTCGCAATTTCCTGTAAGTGATGTACTAATGCAAATACACGACTAAGAATTTGTTTACGTTACAAAATATTAAATTTATAGCGTTGGTGGGTCTCAATTTAGCGAATTATAGGATGTAGTCATCTGTTATGGTGATAAAGTACTTCGAAGATATAATTGATACAAGAACTTTACCTATATAATTTTCTATATTAGTCTTGGACGTGCAGTATGACTATATAAACAACGGCATTAAGGGCGCCACCTACGCGCATTAGAGGCTCAGAAATGACAGAGACATAAGGGCGACCTTGAAACGCTCATCAAATGCCACATCGCCTCAATGAGCCAAGCTCTGAAATAGCATGCAAGGTTCCCTCCGAACCGTTTTCACTATGGGACACTAAGCGGTCACCGTTCAGTTTTATTAGTGGAAAGTTTGTAGCAGAGTTCAGTACATTCATCCAGTTAGTACATTTTTAAATACGACAGTCTTGAAAAGCAGTTTTTACCTATGTTTGAAGATTTGGAAATAGAGTTTTAATTAGAATAAGAGTCTTAGCAACGTGGTCCCGACCTTGCCTATGAAGTGTGTTTTTCTTTTCGTACGTTGGCACAATGGCCACACGTGGGATAGTTTCTCAGAAAAAAAACCGTTATTTACAAAACATACTGCAAACTGCAACACATTTTAAGCGCATGATAGGCGGTGCCCTTAAGCAAAGTTCCTGAGCCACTCATTTATACCCGCTGAAAGTAATAAACAATTTGAGATATTCGTGTGAAACTGGTGCCACGCGGAGTAAAATTATAACAACTCAACGAATGCACACTGCACTAAAGTAAAGAGCTTTCATCGCAGTGTTTTTCAATGCGACTTAAGTGGCCCGCCTCGTGGCACATGTGTTTGTGTGAGTGAGGTATGGTGCTAAGGGCGACGTCGTATGGGGCATACAACGGTGCGTCGCCTCTACGCTTAAGGCGTGCAGCCTTCGCGAAAAAACAAATTTCCTATGGAACTTTAAGTGGTGACCCTATTGTTTTATTTACGAAATCACTTTACTAAAGTACAATGCACTACACTTAAGTGGATTCACATGTATTCGGCTAGTATATTTTCCGCTATAGCAGACTGAAAATCCCGTTTTGGCCCATTTTGACGTGCCCTAAAAGTGGATTTCTAATACGTGTGTTGTCTTGAAAGTACTTAAGGGCAGTCGTCTGAAGTGCATGTTCTTTTCGTAGAGAAACGGCGTGAACACACGTGTATTAGTTTCGGTGTAAAACTTTTTCTTCAAACATGCTGTAGTGTGATTTTATGGCAACAAGGCGGGCCCCTTTTAAGCTGTAACCCTACCGTTTTGTTTGTGAAAAGTCTCGCGTAGAGTTAAACGAATGATTTTCTGTTTCTATTATGCTAATCAGCTTATTTTTATAGACATAGCAGTCTGAAACGGTGTTTATTTTCTACTTATTTTATCTTGCGATTTCAAGGTTCCTATAAACCATTTTCTAATTGGCATGCTGTATTTTCTAATACATAGAAGTTAGTCTGGTGGAGTTCCTCACATTCTATACATGTGTACAAGGACAGTAACAGATCTCTGTTGCCATTTTTCATTCACTTTATTTTCTTGTTTTATTTTACTGTTCTTCTGTTTTTTTTATATCGCCTTTCTTAATATATTGTGCTCCGGAATTGTAGGCCTATGTATGATGTGTGTGTGTGTTGGCAACAAAATACTGGCTTTTATTTTTGTGTTTTGTTATACTGTGGGGTTTTCCTGCAGCTCGGTAGCATTCACTCGCAAGGGCGACGTCCACACAGACGGATAAGTTTATAAACACATATTTTGGAATGGGTTTTCTTTTAATACACAAGATGATTCATAAATACTTGTACAAAAACGAAAGTAGTGGATTCCTTACATGAAAACAAGGAGGACAGCGAGGTCATTACAGACGGTGACACAACTTGATACAATGACGGGAGCTGGGAGAGGATTCGGCCATGACCTTTGTTAAGAAACCATCCCACCGTTCGCCTGGAGTGATTTCGTGAAACCATGGAAAGCCGAAATCAGGAAGGCCGTAGCCGGGGTTCGAACCCGGGTCCTCTCGAATGCGAGTCCAACGCGTTATCGTTGCACCATCTCGCTCGGTAAGAAAACAAGGAAAAAAACATATGAACAAAGATCTGAGTATACTTCGCTTTGAATTATTAATTGCAATTTTTTTTACTGTGTTGCAAGTTATTACCGGTAGTGAAATCAAAGTTATTAGATAATTGAATTAAGTTACGGATACAAGTATGCTGATACCCTCATTTGTATCCTCTATGGTGGACATTGTAGTATTTGACAGGATACTACAGTGCATGATCCGACGTGTGCACGTTTATTATGAAGCGTGAGGATGTAATTTCGAACATTTACTATGATTTTCTAATATTAGCATCGGTGAAGCTGGCATAAGAAACTAATGGTAAATGTTTGAAATTACATCATCTTGATTCCTAACACATATATACTCGTATCATGCACTGTAATGCACAAAATGAAGGCATCGGTAAACTTGTATCCGTAACATTATTCAATTATCTAACACCGTTAATTTTACTACAGGTTATAACATGCAACATACTGAACTAAATTTTAATTAATAACTCAAATCTATGTATTCCCAGACCTATGTTTATATGGAATTTTTCTTGTTTTCTTGTAAGGAACCCAACCTTCATGTTTGTAAAATTATTTGTGAAACATCCCGTATAATGATATTTGAAATAGTTTCGAATTTTCGCGTAGAACAGATGACTAGTGACATGCTACATCACCGTTCAAGCGCCACCTGTTATCGGTGTCACGACGTTCTTCTGGCGAACTTCACTTCTCCAAGCTGAGGAAAAGTGCGTACAAGGGGAGAGGGGAGGGGCGAGTGTGGGCGGACTAAGCCACACAATCTGTACACACTGGTGCGTGAGTAAGTAAACACGCCACCGGGGTAGGCTACGGAGGCGCCGGAGGTTTCCGGGAGATACACGGCAATGAGGAGGAGTTGTTTACTCCGGTCTGTCAAGCACGGGTGCTCCCGCTAGAGGCAAGACTTCAGTTATAGTGATGTGCGGGTGGAGTAGAGATCAGGGGCCACAGTTCTCACGCTCCGCAGGGCCGAGCTGCGACAACTCCGGTGCGAAGTTACCCACACACTTGTAGTTTCAAAACATTTTATGGTGGCAATCGTTAGATCAGATTTGATCTATCATAAACCTCGTTTCATCAACATTAGATACTGTTCAAGTTAATTAATATAAAAAAAAAGCGAAGTTGGCTCCCCCCTCCCCATCCCACACTTTTCGTGTTGTATGGCGGCAACCGTTAGATAACCGTTAGCCGTTACATCAGATTTAATCGACCGTGAAATACGTTTGGTCAACATTAGAAACTTGTCAAATTAATTAATTTTTGAGAAGTGCGCAGTTAGCCCAACACTTTTTTTTTTTTTTTTTTCGTATTGTAAGATTTTTTTGACGGTAATCTTTAGACCATTAATAGAGAAGATTCGATCGATTATAAAATATGTTTTATGAACATTACAAATTAAATAATAAAAAATTAGGTATTTTTTATCTGCAGCCTTCGCTTTCATTTCACGCCGTTCATTCTCTTTACGTGTTCATTAAGATCTAAAGATTTCAAGAGGTATTCATATAAAATAAACCACCGAGAATTCCAAATAGCAGCTCTTGTCAACTTAGTGAGCAAGTAGAGTATAGTCCACTTTGAGGTACACTCAAAAATGCATTTGATTAATTTTTATACACGACGTTTATTAGTGAAACGTGTTCCAGACGGGGAACGAGAACAGCACGCACGCTCGACACGCGAAACAGTGTTGCCAAGTTTCAGTACCGCAGTGGAATATTCCAAACCATAATCTCTAGCGCAACAAATAAAGCTACGAAATTTAGACGTCACAAAAGGCTGGTACGGAATTCATCACTGTAGCAATATGTTTGCTAGTAAAATTTACAAAAAATATTTTCTATATTGTAGGTGTACAATTTTTTTTACCGTCGTTTGAAAACTTGTTTATTCCTTATAAGAGTAAAGCTGTCGTTTATTGACAATGACCACTTAAAGTTTAACGGTGATGTAATAAACCCATCATCCCCACTACCCCCCCTCCCTACATAATATTTTTTTCCAATCAACTGTCGCTTTTAGAACATACCAAAAGTAACCAAACTATTAACACACAAAATTTTGCTAGTTAACATAAATATTAGCGTTTTTATGAAGATAACTGTCGTTTCGTTACCTTGTACTATCATTTATGCATGTATGTGTGTTTTTGTTAGCAAAAAAAGCACAGGAGCTTAACATGCTTACACAAATATTAGTATTGCTGGTCTTTAGTTTTACAATCTTTAATTTCTTGCACATGTTAGTTTTAATTTAAAGTTACCGTGGGTCGAGCGGTGGTTGGCTATTTGATTTGTATGCACAATAAATGTAAGTTATACAACGTAAATTTCCGTGACAAAACAACACATTCCTCAATACACAACGTTTTCATTACCACTGTGTCACTTAACGTATGCTTGACATAAATAATAATGAAATCTTTCATTAATTTGTCATGCAGAATCATTACAAGAGAATTATTGAATGTTTACGTATTATTATCTTGCAATGATTCTTCATGACAAATTAATGTAAGATTTCATTATTATTGTATTTATATCAATCAGTTTACCAAAAATATATCCTATGCTTTGTAGAAGAGGAAATTTTGATAATATAATTTAAATAAATGTTATGGCTCAAAAACTGAAAATACAATAAAATTGTTTAACAATTCCCTTTGCCGCCTATACGCGTGTTAGATGCTCTGTAACGGAGCTACATTTTACTACGGGACTTTAAACGGTGGCTAAATAATTAGATTGGTGGAAATTCTGTAGTATACTTCAGTGCATGTATCTGAGTTTCACAGACATTCGGTTAGTACAGGGTAAGCCGAAAAGACATACACAATTTGAAATATGTATTACGCAACAACGAACACAAATACACGAGATATCAACACTGCACATTATAGGGTAACTCAGAATGTTTTTTGTGTGGTTTAGGGGAAAAAATATCAGGAAGGTGACGGCCGCCATTTGTGACACACTTCGCGAAACGATTTCGGAATTTGTGCGTGACCCGCTGGTTCTTGCGCGCTATCGAAACACGAAGGGAAACGATGGCAGAATGGGTCAATAGCATTTGTCATTGCCAAGGTCATTGGACGGTGAGAGGAGAAGGGGAAAAGTGGTACACATCGATAGGGCACAGTGTGTGGCAAGGACAGTCGGCAACAGGGCGTGGACAGGTGTACACCTACCTAGCTTACACTGTCCAAATGTTCTTCCGGTACAATGAATCCACCATTGCGACACAACGAGCCTTCGGAAGACACTTCAACATTCGGCCAAATGTGGCAGTACCAAATCGGAAGATCCAATTTGCAACAAGGTTGCAACATTTCGCCGTACGGGGTCAGCATTTAACAGCAAGTCTCCAGGATGGTCTCGGACAGCACGGACACCTGCAAACGTCGACGCTGTGAGGGCAACAATTGGTCAGTCGCCGAGACGCTCAGCACGTAATGGCGGACACCACTTTCCAGATATAATTTTCAAAACAACGTAATTTTTTTTTAGTTACCCTTTTATGTCCAATGTTGATATATGGTGTATCTGTGTTCGTTGTTGCATGATAAATATTTCAATTTGGGTACATCTTTTTAGCTCACCCTGTACATTTTGAAGTACAGCAATGTGAATACGACGATTTTAGCTATGTTGGCGGTCTTCGAGACAGTGTTTTTATTGAGTAAGGTTGTCTTAACAATGACAATACATCATTGTCCGAAGTGTGTTTTCTTTTCGTACCATTGGTACAGTGGACACACGAGGAAAAGTTATCTAAGAAAAAAAAAGTACTTGCTAACACACCAACGTATTTGAAGCACGCATGCTTCTAAGAGTATGTGGTAAATAAACGCTAAAACATAATTTTATATACACGCAGTTTCTAATGTCAATATGGAAAAACCACAAAACAATAACCCTTGATAGCGATAGTAGCCAACTTTATAAGCAAACAGTTACCTGTAATAATGAATTTGTTAAGAGTGATCCATTCCGCCGCAATAACATGTATGACATTTCAGCGTAAGAGTGAGTGAAGAAATTTTGGCCAGCACCTAACAGCGAGGTATTTAGTGCTGGTGAGGGGTGACATGATGTGAGTATGCAGCTGCGCCGGAATGAATGGGCGGTGGAAACGGGAGATCGCCGAGAAAACCCGCCGACCAGCGGCATCGTCCGGCACGATTCCCACATGTGAAAATCCGGGGACCGACCCCGCCGAGAATCGGACCCGGATCACCTTGGTGGAAGGCGAGAGGTCTGACCCCTCGGCCACCGCAGCCCCTTCAGCGTATGAGATTGTTGTTCAGAAATATGTTTGCTCGAAAAAATATTTGTTCAGAAAAATTATAGAACACATTGCCATAAAATCACATTCAATAAATCACCAAACAATCTCTCGATAATTCTCGTCACATATTCGTTTTAATGTTGTGTGAAGCTGATGGTTTAGCACGGGATTACGAACCATGCACTTTTCAATTACAGATCTACGTGATCTCTGCGCATATTTCAGAACAGTGTTGTGTGATGACTGTTTCAAGGTAAGCTGCGTTTGTTGTCAACTGTTGTTTACTTCCTTGTGTACCATTCAGCCTCTCAGACGTCGCTGTGCATCGGATGTCAAACCATGTGTATATAGGTGCCATGCAGCTAACTTGTCAGTGGCCGCATTATACATTGTGTTATACTCAGTTGTACGGCTGTTACTTTTTCCCTACTTCACGCACCGAGATTGTACTGTACTAAGCAGTGGCGGCTCGTGGGTTTTTGCCTGGTAGGGCTGCAGTTGGCAAGAGCTGTACAGGGTTATGCGCTGGTTGACTCTACAGCCACTGACACGATGATGTGCAGGTGCCCCTTACTACTGAGTGGTCACAATACATCTAGTAGCCGGCAAATATTTCATGGTCGTTGGTCTACGGCGCGTTCATCAAGAGTGTACAGTTCTGACTGTCTGCAGCCCCACCTGGAAACAACCCACGAGCCGCCACTGGTACTAAGCAAACACCAGCTTACCTTGCAACTGCTCATCACACGCCACTGGCTCAGAAGATTTCTGCTTCTGTTCGCTGCTAGAGACGGCATATAACGGTGTACTAGGGATTTTTAACTGTTTGTTGCTATAGGAGTTTACAATTAGAATTTATTGGTTTGTAGAGATACGCCATTGCTCATGTTTTGTTTGCCGAACTTGTATTGAAAGACAAAGTGATAAAATACAAAAAACACACAAAAAAGCACATAAAACTTAAGGAAATAATTCCAGAGGAATTCCGTCAATTTTTTATAGTTCTCAGAAAGAATTCTAAATATAGAATTCGGTCAAGAATTTGACAACACCCAAGCACAAAATACAGACACAAAGAAAAACCAGATTCCCAATATTAGAAAACATGGAAATATACATAAATAGTGTACAGCAAATAAAAAACAAGAGACAACACAACACAACTTGTGTGTTTTTGTATTTTGTCACGTTATCTTTCAATGCAAGTTCGGTCAACAAAACATGAGCAATGGCGTATGTCCACAAACCAATAAATTCTAGAAGTACTACGGACCTGAAAATTTCTCGTTTTTTTTTTTCGGCGCATGCAAGAATTCAAGCAACAATAACTTCGTTGTCACTTTCTCAATTGGCTTTTGCTTTATTTGACTCCTCCTGGAGAGAGTTGAGCCAATAATATAGAAGCAAGTGAATGGAGGTCAAATCGTGTTGTTTCACCGTGTCAGCGCGCAGCTAATGAACAGCTACTGTCTGCTTGAGTGCATATATATTCTTTGGCACAGCCACATTTGGCCGAATGTTGAAGTGTCTTCCGAAGGTGGAGTCATTGTACCGAAAGAACATTTGAACAGTGTAAGCGAGGTGTACACCTGTTCACCGTACGGTGAGAGGTGAGAGGAGAAGGGGGAAAAGTGGTACACATCGATAGGGCACAGTGTGTGGCAGGAGAGTCGGCAACATGGCGCGGTAGTAATGTACTGGTCAGCGAACGCGGAGGAACAACGCCGAGAAGTATGAGGCGGCGTGAGTGCTGGATAGATAGAGCTACGTAAATTTCGCAGATGCATTCCAGGTCAGGTTTAACGCCAATTATATATACTTCATTGTCATGTCAGTGACTTGCTGGTGGCTGTTACGAAACGCGTTTGACTACTGCAAGCCAGTATTAAATAAGGAAATAATGCGAAGTGCTATCGCTTGCTACCTGCTTGTACGGTTATAAGCCAATAGATAATCGATTGTGGCCAGTGGGTGCATAGGACTGACAAGTCTAGGCTGCTGCCAGATGAATCCGCGAAATTGACGTACCTCTATGGATAGAGTATCTGCGGATGGCACCTTCTTACGCGGGACGGACGAGAGAGTTAGAATTCAACTAAAGGAAACTTACTACATTTAGCTGGGAAAGTTCCCGAGCAGTGTGCAGTTCTTCGACACAAGTTCATTCGAAAATCACTCTACGCTCGTGTGTCATATATATTCTTGGAGGCTAGCCTATAGGTTAGCGAATCCGCGAATTGTTCCCATGTCTACGAAGTACACATACGCCTCACACATACCTGCTGCATTTGGAATGATCTTACACATGATCGTACATGAGTTTCCTATAAATATAGAATGTACAATTTTTCCCCCGTCAAGACCGCGACTTGGTCATCGCTTTGCTGGAATCGACGCAACCTCGAGTGCCCCTGCTCCGAGAGGAGCAATTTACGTAAACAGTTCCGACGCGTCTGCGAGAAATAGATCAGCCCGCACCAGCCTCGCATAAAAAGCCGGCGTGTGGAGTGCCAATTTTCCGGAGACTTCGCATCGGGCTGAACCTGTCGCGCCGTGCGTCACATTCATGAGATTGCCTGGATGTCAGAGGTGATAGGCTGTGCAGGCGCGGGACGGGTGATGGAAGCCTTGTGTGTCATCGACAACCGGTAAACAAAACTTCCTCGAGTACACACCAGCAGTGAAGAAGACCTTCTCAAGTTACCATACGCCATACTTCGAGAACATACTGTTGGAAGTTTATCACCTTATCTCAGCCGCGCTCTAAAAGGATAATACATGATTTAAACTATGACACAGCATGTAGCACTTATTTTCCTTATATTCGCACAGCTACTGAAACGCGTTTACACAAACTTTTAAAATTTTTTGTAGCCTACATATTATTGCTGTAATTCACGAATAGTCGAGACATTACTGTTGTTGATACAAATTATGGTTTAAAATCAGTTCCTCTATGTTAGCCTGCGTGAACATTCTTAGCGCATTCTAGGCCTAAAAGTGCGGAAGCGGCAAGGCTGACACAACACTTGCATCACACTTCAACGTAGCCTCTAAGCGGAATTATCTTAACTCGCGTTCGCTATTCTCGCCGATAACTCGGCTCTATGAGACATTCAGAGGTAAATGTATCAATTTATGACGTATCGTAAGCAGGGATGACTTTGGAACGTGGGATGATTTTGGGATACTTTTACACAATTTTTGTTGGCCATGTGTGTCAAATGTGAAAATATTCAAGTGCACATTTATTATTTAAATTTATCGCAAGTATATTTTTTTACTCAGGGCCGTCATGCGAAAAATATATTTATTACGTGTCCTAAAGCCACCCCACATGTCAAAGTCATCCCGCTTACGGTATTATTTGGAATTAAGGTGTGTTGTACCTGGTTGTATATGTGTGTGTATATATAATTTGAAAACCATTACTAACATGAAAAAAATATGTATGGCAATAACATTGTTTTGCTATTTTTCAGGCGCAAATATACCTTTAAAAGTTAACGGAGGACCTAAAAAGTAGGTTTTGAATACTAAACCTAAGCATACATAACACACGAACGTAAAGTAAACTGAAGACTGGAACTTTTCCCGAAATCGATTACAAAATATTTTTGAACTATAAAAAAAATTCTGATATTATACATTTTTTGCCTCTTTTATAGATTTTTTAAAATAAAAAAAAATATGTTTTAGTGGATTTTAAAAAATTTCAAGCAGTAGCCTGTAACATATAGTTGTTGTGTGAAAGTTTTAATTTTTTTTGTGGCTTATAAGAATTAAAAACATGCAAAGTTTGACTTTTCAAATGCAATCATGGGAAAACTGGTTGAGATAATTTTTTTCGTACTCCCAAGTACTGCAAAACTAACAGTTTTTTTCATACAAATATAGAATTATTGTTTTTCCCCTCTTGAACACCCTTAAAACTCTTCGTCACGTTGTAGAGGGTGAGAAGACGAGTACAATGATACAGTACACCTAGGGTCGCAGAGGCTGGGGAGTACCCATAAATTGACATACGTATACTGATGTTCACAATTTTCCTTGAAAAAACATTGAAATAGCAACATATGTGAATAAGGGTAATTATGGAGCTGACCCGGATAGAAATGACAGAGGAAACGGCAGTTCTTTATTATATTCCGTCTACTTTCGGTATCACCACATGTGAGATCCTGGGAGTGACCCCGACCAGATATCGAATCGGAATCTCCTTGGAGAGATGCGATCGATACACCTCCGCTGCCGGCTGGCCTGTTAGTCAGGCCCACATGATGTCACTATTTCTAAGCAGATTGCGACCCTCGAGAATCACAATTCGTGTCACATACTAAGTGTTTATGTTGAGTATAAGCCATTTCTAACGATTTACGTTGGATATACACAATTTATATCAATAGCGTGTATCGAACAAAAACATATTATAGTTCTTCATTCATACCCAATACAAAACTCATTAAAAGAATGATCACAATTCGTGCGTCAATATACGGGTACTTCCCAGCCTCTGCGACTATAAGTGTACAGTATCATTTTACTCAAATTTGCAACACCTACAACGCCACGAATAGTTTTGAACGTTATTCAGGGACATCTTGTATTCGATGAGGCTTAACATATGTTGAACGTGCAAGTATTGTCCCCCCCCCCCACCAGCTCTTTTGAGTCCCTGGTGTATATGCATATTTCATATTAAGGGGGTGGTTCACGTATTTGCTCCAAAAATTGTACTTTTTGTTCGAAAATACCGACAATGTTAATTAAGTTAAAAAGAAATGAATTACTTATGCAGGAAGTAGACAGTTTGTAGATTTTTATGACGCATCATATATACTAGATACACACGCCCAAATTGAAAAAAAAAAAAAAAAGTTTGACTATCGGAATATGAGTGTAATTATGACGCGATGACTGAAATCTAAGTTTTAAACAGTAATTTTACTCGCCTTTCTGAAATGTGTTAATGCTAGCTTTGTTATTCAACCCAATATGTTTGTATGATATTTTTTTCCTTTAGATCAATTTTCTATGGGTTATAAAAAAGTTTTTTTTTGTATAGGATAAATAAACTTATGCATTCTCTTACAGAGGTCTTTACACCGAGTTTACTCTTCAAATTCATATATTGGTAATGAACAAAAGCCTTACAGTTCTGGCGTGAAGCGTAAAATACTGGAGGTGCCTCCACCTTAAACATCATGCACACTACAGTAACATGGTAGCAAACGCGTTACTGCTTGCTATGCCCGCCGTAAGGTAAGTTGATACTTTCTGGAAGCCCTGCTTCTAGCTTGGATCTATTCTCACACCAACTATGTATTCTTCCGCAAAACTTCAACAATAACATTGCCAGCCTTACGGCTGCAATGCAAGCCGACGCACATTGTTCATCCACCACCAGTAACTAATAAGTCACCTCTAAAATATTGTAATATATACTAAATGTAAATATACATTTTACTTCATTTCCTGAAACATAACACATTATGAACATATTCCATTAAACGATTTTCAACATTCCAGCCACTGTTCTTAATATACAGAACTATTTCTACGACACCAATGCCAACCCTACCATCGTACAACTATCTTATAACAGACGTGTTTAACTCACTTTTAAAATAATTATTACGAACTATTTTATACTCGTGGACGCGTAACAATAGAAAATTAATTTATTTATCTCACCGTATTGCTTTTTTATTTACTTACAGTTGCATGGTAATAACGGAAGTATTCCCAGTAATATTTTTTCAGCCGTTTGTTTCTAAAAGTATCAACTTACCGTACGGCGAATATAGTATGTGCGTCGATGTGCTATCAGCATCTTTGTATTGTTTGAATATTTACGGATGAATATCGTATTCCCACCAGGGACTCGAGAGCTGGTGCGTGGGAAATACATGTATGCCAACACTGACGTTTTTGTTCCACATCGGTGCGACCCATATTGCTTATATGATCTTTCAAGCTGTTTTTATAACACCCCAAAACTATGAATATGAATGTTCGTAGTCAAAACATTCACATAAACTTCTACTCATATCTTTTTTTCTACGCTGTAATTCCAGTAATAATATTTTACCCATCTCAGTGCAGAAAATGTGTGTTGTCCGAAAACGATATCGTAAATGGTAACTGAGTACCGGCATAAACATAAAATTACTATCCAAGTTTCCACCAGGGCCCCGAGGGTATTCAGTGTGTATATACATTTCCCCGTAAGTATAACGCACACTTAGTAGTTTTGTTGAAAACGGAAGTATCGCAACTCGCTGCAAAACATATTGTTACGCCACGAGACCAGTGTCGAAGGTCACCGAACATTTGGGGCAAGTTACAAAACACGGCAACGGGGGAATGTCTGCAGCCTCGAGGACATTAAAACACGTCCCAACGTGCTTCCGCGAGTAGACGCGATAAACGTGGACAAGTTTATAACACGTCGCTAGTATTTAAATAGTCGGAGAGGAAGCTGTCTGTCGCCATGTGACCACCGGGAAGCCATGATGCTGTCCGAGGTCTTGACCTGCGTGCTTGACCATCGTGACCGCTTACACAACCAGCCTGCCCGGGTTAATACAAGGTGAGACACGTCAAAGCATGACTATACAGTTACATGACTGTTTACATGGCTGTGGCCCGAGTATTAATAAAAGCTCCTCCAATGTAACTGAATTGTACAAATTAATTATTATATATCTTATACTTTTAAAAAACGTCTACACTGAAAAAAAAAGTATACTTGCAGGTACCATACTTGTATTAAAATAGGGACAACACAACAGTTTGGTTGTTGGTACTACTGTGGATAGTTCCTTTAACAATCTGTTCTATAGTAGTTACCATCTGCTGTGTAAAAGCAACAAGTCTCTTTGTTTCTTCTACAAAACTGATTGTTGAAGGAACTGTCCAGAGTAGTACCAACAACCAAACTGTTTTGTTGTCCCTATTTTAACACAAGTATGGTACCTATGACTACACTCTTTTTTCAGTGTATTAATTCAAATAACGTACGTTTCATTATGCCAGCAAAACCCTTAATGCTGCGGAATCAACTATATACCGACTATTAAAGCTCAGTAAAACCCTGCAGAAGTAACAATGTTGAATCCGCAACAATGCGAAGCGCATGTAATGGAACGTATCGTATTTACCGTATCACGGGTGTGTCACTATGTGCTGTTCGAAGACTGATATGTACGCTACATCAGTGCGACGGCAGAATCTTCGTACGACTTACGTGCAAGCAGAAACAAGCAGCACTATCGGATACACACATTGAGAGCACACATACTAAATTCCATGGTTTGAAAAACATTTGAACTAATGCGTACGCTTTCATGGCATTTGTGTGTTAAGAATTTTCATTTGCATTTTAATACCAGGTGCAGGGAATCGGCAGTGAAAATACATCATTTCTAATGTAGTTATACGACACTAAAACATCAACATGTCTATCACTGTCTTAGTATTGCTACATGATCAGCTCTGCTTAATTGCACAACTAACAATTGGCATCATTAACAATTCGTTTTTGCACCCGTAGCGATGAAGTAAGCATTTAACCAATTGTAGGTAGGATGTTATATTCGACAGTGTGTGGTCAAGTTTTGCTTTGAAGCAAATCGAAACATTATATTTTAAAATATCAACACGGAATATTTCATGCGATTTTCAAAACAATCAACTGCCGTGTTGTCAAACTTTCTTCTGTGTCGATTTCAAAAGAAATTTATTTTGCGAGGTGTAGTAAATGCAGTTCCTTTAAGCAAAAACCTAAAATTTTAATTTATATCACAGCAAAATGAAATTGAATAAGGGACTTCAAATACATTCTTCTTGTAACGTCAACGTTACTGTACTATATATATTTCAGGATTCAGCGCAGTCTTTCCTACTTACGCATAAAGTTAGTGATCATAAAAAACTATGTAAGAGCGCTTTACGCCTCGCCAACAGCGAAGCCATTATAAACGGTAGCACGCAACTTGGTACAATGACGGGAATAGAGAGAGGAATCGGCCCTGGTCAACGTTAAGGAAATATCACATAGCATTCGCCTGGATCGATTTCGTGTGACAATATAAAACAGAAATCGGGATAGCTGGAGGCGGAATTTGAACCCACGTCCTCCGGAATGCGTGTTTGAACACGTTAAATATGTAGTTCGTAGGAATATATCACTGCATCACTGCATTCTTTTCAAATACGCGCGTTAATCGTGGTGATAATATGTGACAAACAGTGGTAAAATATTTCATTAATAATAATAATAATAATAATAATAATAATAATAATAATAATAATAATTTCATTAAAAAAAGGAGTGGAATTTCTATACATGTTCGTTTACTGCGGTCATTTAGGATTCACGAACCTGGGATTAATCATGGGTATATTCTCATAAAAATATGAAATGTCAAATCAAGACATTGGTTATACCAGTTATTTAAAAGTAAACTCTCTGAGGATTGGAACATATACAATCACGAATTCAACATTTGATTTCACTACGAGTTCATAACTTCATAATAATAAGTAGATTACAATTTTTTCAATGCCTGTATGGGAAACACAAACAAAACATTCTCACCAACATTTTTTTTATCACGTCGAAGCAAGAAGAGACAGTTTAAATGGCAGGAGCCTGCTCTTTTTTTGTGAATTTTCAAGCTAATGAAAGTGTGACAAGTCAGGCCCCTGTAACAAGATTTCAGGTGAGAATTTTTACCCTCATCTTTACTTGGCAGCTCGCTGTCGTGCCTAATATTCTTATCTTGATCCCTTTCTATATGTTCCTTCCTACCGTTCTTTATATTTGCAAAGAAGTGAAAAGGGACCAAGGACGAACTCAGCAAAGGCAGGTAGCTGGGGATTACTGCTGGAATTTCTTTTCATCTATCCCACACCTGACTTCTATTTTTTACACGCAGGTAGATCCCCGTCCCTTCCTCTTCGGCTTATATTATTGACACACAATAATTCTCTTGAAAAGCTACAACCACTAGGGTCAAGAGTTCTGCGAGGGTGAAATGAGGGAGAACAGATTCTCCGTGTGGAATTTGATCCAATGGTAGAATACATCTATATCTCCTCCTCAAACTATTAGAAACTGCCTTGTCGGCGAAATACCCGGCTCTTATGGCTCGTTACAGAAGTCGTTCTAAAGAGAACGTGAATGGATTTAGTTGCTTGGACATACTCCATTGCGAATAAATGTCTGCCAAATGAAAACTAAAAATGAGACAAAAAACATAATTAAGCAGGGTACGCTCAGAATAGAATTCCAAAAAGGGAATCGGGTCAAATAAAACAAGGAACAAACAGATAATAAATGAAATAACAAAAATATAAAAAAGAAACCTAAGTTAACATGCGACACAATGACGAGACGAACCAAAAACACAGTAGATATCAGACACAAACAGAAAAACAACAAACGACACAAAAGATAAGACGAAACAAAACACAGTAGTTTTCCAGACAGTCAGTATAACGACGTTTCGGGAACTGGAATCTGTTCCCGTCATCAGGTAGACACACAGGGTTCAGGAACACAAGTGCGGTCGTGTGTTACCAGAGCGTGATACTTTAATTAACTCGGCAAGCGTTTATTAAAATTTCCGGCGATTTGGAAGCTAATATAGCACAATGTTTATGCCATATTTTTGAGCAGTGTAAAAAAATTCACAAACAATTAAGCCGGAACCGAAGTCACTGAAATTACAAAAACACCGCGTAATAAATACTTCACTTGAAGCGCATCACAATAAAAGCATGTTTGCTCGCAAAAAAGGCGAAATAATTTTCTATGGCTATTCACACAAAGTTGTAACATATGAACCACATATTTTTAAAATATTAGAGAAATATTGCTCAGTATACATTGGCAGAACTTGAAAATATTACATCAGAGTATATTTAGACATGACTTGTGATCTATTAACGTATTCAGCCGATCGTTTATTTTTTTATACAACCGTTCTTCAATACTTTCAAAGTGGTAATCATTTTCGTAGAACCAACAAATAAAAATAAAATATGATTTATTTTAATTTGTAGGAAGTCTTACATTTCATTAAATTAAAGCTATAGTGCGGTTCCTAGAGCAGCCAAAAAATCGAACGAAATGTCAATGGACTCAAATGTAAAAAATCCCGAATTTGAAATGAAAAAAAAATAAAAATAAAAATTCGAAAAATCTAAAAACTACCCTAATAAGCAAATTTTAAACAGCTACGAAGAACTTCAGTGTAATTCAATGAAAACTCTCGAAATTAAAATTTAACAACCTGAAACTTTTATGAAAAAAACCAATCACTAAAAATACTAAAAATAGCCCCAAATTCAATAACAAATTGTAGAATTTAAATAAAACATTAAAAAATTTTTAATAGTATTTGTATAGCAAAAAAAACAAGAAAATTTGCTTTAAAAAAGCTACAAGTAATATGAAAAATTACTTTATCGAATTCGAGTCTAGTTCATTGCGCCTACTAAAAAGTAAAAAAAAAAAATGTTTTAAACATTATTATTAAAGTAAAGACGCACACTTATCTTAAAAATATAAAGCATAAAGAATAAATTAAAAATTATTTCTGTTACATTTATAACGCATAGAATTTAGGTTCATTAGGTTAGGTAGTTATTTTAAGCCAAAATAATATATACATTTTGCTTCTGATTTAACAGAAATATTTAAATCGTCTGTATCAAATATATTTAAATAAAGATCAGCAAATATTACCATTCTAACTTAACAATTACAAATACAAACACGTTTTTAAACATAGAATCAACATTTTAAAATTTTGAAAGTAAACATATTTTTCATCAATTTCTAAAATTCGTAATGCAACAGTCTTGCAATGGTAAAAAGCATGCAATGTGAAGGAGACTTCAACCCAATAAAAGCATGTGAAAAGTTAATGGAAATTATTAAAACATACAATATATTAGAAATTATCCACAAGGGACAACTACATCGCGTAATGCAACAAGCCACCGTACATTCTGAACATTTCTACAAGAGACTGCGCACTGTTGCTGATGTAATTGGAGCCTTATTGGTTGTGTGTTTAAATAGGCAAGTAATCTCAGGCTCGGATGAGTCTGTTCCTTGTCATGAACATAATATTAAATATTATTTTCCTGCACCATATTATAGATTTATTTTGGTACATGTCTGTCGTCAGGCTATACACGGAAAGTTTAGTTATAATAGAAGCGTATGGACGCTAATGTAATTGCGATGCCAATAATTGATGACAAACACCCCAATGATAGATTTGATGAAAGTCGGAGATGCTTAGAACGTCTAAAGCTCTAAAGTGAACGCGCCTTTTTTTTTTCCATGCGTTAAGTATAGTGAAATATTAAATATGTTACAATCAAGATATGTAATAAAATCATTAATTTCGTGAATGATTATATGTATTCAAACAAATAACGTTTGAAGTAAGGGATGTACTGTTGGTAAATATTAAAAATGTGTCCTTGTGACTAGAACTTTGGCGAACATGTTCTGAAAATTAATTATTGCTTGTGGGTGATCTTGAGAAGCGGAATACTACAAACAACATCGTCTCAAAATGAAATACATTCCCCGTTATTTGCCAAAAACGCGCGGAAAGACACTAATTGGCTGAAAATAGACATTTAACAGGGCTTTTCTGAGTGCTCACTTTAACCCGAAACGTTTATGTCTTGTTTTGTATTAAATTTCCTTTTAGCACGCTTATATTGCCAATAAATAAGTTCAGGACATAGTTTGGTTGGCTTACTGTCTGGGTATAATTGTCTTTGGGCAGCCAGGTATAGAACCATTACACTGGGTGGCGCGAAACAGAACGCATGTATTTGAAAGACTTTTAATGTGTATTCACGAAGAAGGCCGCCATTAGCCACATTATCTTTAAAACTTGAAAAAAAAAAAAAAAAAAACCATGAGGAAACATGACAATTCATTAATTCGATACATTACCAATTGTAGTGATGTGAGTAAATTTTTTATGTGATCAAAATAAAGACAATTATACAAATTTAAAATGTATGCGTTCTTTTTGCGCCACTAGGTAGCGCAAACAAACAAAAAATTGTAAAATTATATTTTTGATTCCTTAAATATATAATGTTACTGCGAATGTATTACAGCTTCAAGAAAAAATTCAGTGAAGAAGGGAAACCACTGTAAAAAGTAGGAAGCAAATCCCAGTGCTGTATGAAACGCTTCGCTCACCTCAAAGGAAAATCTCTGCTGCCTCTGTACTAGCACTTAACAGAACCTGTGAACGTTGACAGAGAAGGGAAAGGGTGGATGTCCAGTTCGTCTGTAATCTCCCTTGAGTTCGTGCCCACCAACCCTTCCAGCTGAAGCCTCGTTCAATTAGCCCAGTAGAGAGCACTCAGGCGGGTCCAGTAGGTGTCTCAGATGAAGAGGAGGAGGGGGAGGGGGTGGTCTGCGGTCCTGTAGCACTGCAGTAATATTAAACACCTCTCCCCGCCGCAAGGAATCACCAGAGACGCGAGGACGGCCTGTATCTCGTCCAACTGGATATGCTGTGGTTCGGCCGCAAGGAGATTTACTATTTCACCGTTTGCTCAGTAGCCATTAAGGTCGGTCGCAACCTGGACGATAACTGGTCAGCTGAACAGTACGGGCGGGATTCAGGTGTCCGAGTGGTGCCGACCCCTCGTAGCTCAGTTGGGTGAGCAGCCGGCTTTGGTGCGAGGGGTTCTGGGTTTGATTCCCAGGTCTGGCTGAGTGTAAATTTGTGTTCATCTAAACTGTCTCAAAAATTTTCATTTTTCGATTGTCTCCGCGTCGCCACTGCACCAAATATTTTATAAAAAATAAAAATTAAGTAGTCAGATCGCTCGAACCCCACCAAGGCGATCCGGATTCGATCCCCGGCGGGTTCATCCCGAATTTTTTGGACGTGGGAAATATGGCTGGCTGGCGGGTTTTCTCTGGGGTCTCTCCGTCTTTCTCATTCCGTCACTTCTCCGATGTAGATCTACGGGCGTCCAGTCACAAATCTGCACTCGGGGCACCATACCCCGCCCGCAGGTACCCTCACCATGCGCTATTTATTTACCCGTCTGTCCTTATGCCGCTAGTACTAGGATTGAGACTGTGGACAACTACTGACGAAGGGAAAGAAGCATTGCTGGAGCCTGCAGTGGGTAAACTGATGAGATACAATAGACGGTAATCTGTGTGATATCCTGTGAAAGTTAATGAGCTGTCGATTTTGACCTGCAGGTAACTCCGGCAAAAAAAAAAATTAAACAAATTAACAATAGAGTTTAAATGTTTACCTTTATACCGAAAGTATCATATATGAGCTGTCAGGTGCATTTATGCTGGTGTTTTTGCGTGTATTGCCATTCTGTTTTCTGCTATGTTTGATAACGTCTGCCCAATAAGACAATGTGTCGTCGACTTCGCTTTGTGGTGTCCTGATTAGTAGCAAAGCGCCATTTTGTTGGTCTGTGGAGGTTAAATAATGTAGAATGTTTAATTTTATATCGGCAATCGATAGTGTAGCATGATATTTGTATGTAGCAACAGGTACTTTGAAAATAATAATGAAATTTGGAAAATAAATGTAGAATATTTTTTAAGTAGCGACTAAGGAGCACGTTGATGTGGCATGTCGAGCGATGATAACGTTGAATACTGCGTCGTTGCGATTCAACGAAGAGGGAAAATTGACAGCCTCGCGTATTTTCATATAGAGTATTATTAGATTACTCGTGTTATTATATGTAAATGCAACTGACGACTCATTGGTAGGGACAGGGAAATTTTGCGAATTCAACGACTAAAATCAGTTATTTTTGGTGAAAAGAATTCTGCAACAATTTGTTTCAATGCCCTATGTGAACACCTGCTTCTCTGCTTCATGGTCAGTGATTGGCAGTTTGTAACTTTCGGCGTCTCGTGGTCCTACCTGCAAATCACGGACGTGTGGTGTCGCGGTAACATTGTTCTGGTTGGTGCAGTCAAATGAGTCACGCCTCTGCCCTATTATATTCTGCCATGAACCAGAGTTGCAGGTGTGCACGTTAGGCATTGAAACAAGTTGTTGCAGAATTCTTTTCACCAAAAATCACTGGCTCTATCACTGACCTAATGGCTAGAATATATTATCCTATGCATACTAAAGTCCCGACCATTTGTCCACTAGCTGCTACTCAGTGGAACAACAGACAATGAACGAATAGCCTGCAGGTAATTGAATTAGGGAAATTTTCCTGTCCCTACTCATAGATGATGCATAGGGTCAGGTAGTTTTTGCGAAAATATTTTTGCAGCACTTTGTTTCAGCGCTTTACGTTCACACCTGCACCTCTTCGTTGAGGTCAGTTATTGGATGCCTTAACATACAACGTACGGAGGTTAAACCCACAAATCACAGACGTGTTGTGTCACAGTTATCCATGCATTGGTTGGCACAGTCTAATGAGTAATAACTCTGCACAAAAACACTCCGCAAATAATCATGAAGTTGAGCTTCAGGTGTACGTGTAAAACACTGAAACAAAGTGGGCCGAAAATCAATTCGCGAAAACTACCGGGCCCTAATAATGCTTGCTGTATATTGTGAACTTTCATGACGGCAGTAGTTTCAATGTTTTATAAGATACATAACCTGGGGTTGTTACTTCTAGTGAGCCAAGTTCTGCAACAACTAGCACTAGGAAAATATACAAGCAATATTAGTAGAGATGGGGAAATTTCGCGAATTCAATGACCTGCATGTTAGAAACAAATATCCTATGCATACTCAAGCCATGACTATTTGTCCACTAGCTGCTACTCAGTAGAACAGCAGACAATGAACGAATAGACAGGGCTTGAGTATGAATAGGATAATTGATTCTATCATGCAGGTCATTGAATTCACGAAATTTCACCATACCTAAATATTAGAATCTAATTTACCTCAGGTGTGATCTTTGAATAATTTTTGCAAAAGGGGGTGCACGGCAAACTGCAGTGTACTGTTGGATACACGACATCTTTGCCAATCTCAGTTGCAGACGCGAAACCCGAATCACAGGAGCGTAATATTTAAAATGTAACCAAAATGGACAAAGATAACTAGATACATAAAAAATATCGATGAATGTTAAGGATAAGCTAAGATTAAAATTACTTTGAATTTGTCGACACTTTCGAAGCACCTCTAGGACATATCCGGGACAATTGCCCGCATGGTCATACAAATATCTGACTAGCCTGCTGTTATATGAAAGCGGGAATTTAGCCTGTATTTTAAATACCTTGCTGTAAAATCAAATAAACTTATTATGCTGATATAATAAATTTTGTTGGTTATGTATTGAAATTCCTTTAAAGACATAGCAATTATTATTACAATTCAGTAATATCAAATACAATTATTTAAAACTATTACGCTATAATTTTGGCTTGGGCTCTGTGCCAGTTACATATGAGAAGAAAAAGCAAATGAAATATTTTCCTGATTATCGTTCTTTCACGCTAATAGGCCTACGTTTAAAATTTTAACTGGGTTTTATAGAGGTACATGATCTAACGGATTTTCAGACGTCAAGTTAAAGAAAAATAATTTCATAACAGCAGTTATCTGCTGTTTATAAAAAGCCGTGATGGAATAAAAAAAATTCTAGCAAACGATTCCTTGCTCTTTCATCTCGGTGATTTCTTACTCTTTTGCTCATGAAATCTGGAAATGCTTGGAGGCGTAACTAGAAGGCAATCAATTAAAATTCATAATGAAGTCAACTTCCCCTCCACCCTTCAGCCATCTTTCCTTTTTCGGCTTCCGTCTTTATTAAAGAAAGGACAGGCACAGCTCGCATTTATTGCACAGAACTCTTGCCCTTTGACACACAGCAGAGCGAGTGACTGAGTGTGACGCAAAAAAAAATACGTCCGATAATAACATAACATCAGACTCTGTCTCTCCAAAGGACGAGTAGAAAGAGGCTCTGGTAAAGAGAAAAGAGAGATTTGGTTTAGCAAGTAACGCTGGAATCATAACAGTGTGACAGACGCGACGTGAATGTCACAACGCGAGTAACAATCCTTTTCAACCAATCAGCGTTCCTAGACGTCAGTGGACGCGACGCGAATTCCGAACAGAAAATATTTATAGCGCAACTGGTGAGTTCGTAGTAAATTGCATTTCTTAATTTTACGAAAGTTTTTTTTTTTTGTTATTATACACAAGATCTCTGCCATGAAAGTTTATAGACAAGAGTTTAATTGAGTGTTTACAATTAATAAGTTACTACTTAATGAATAAGTTTTTATGAATACTCATTCAAACAAAAAAGATTAGCCAATATTTGAAATTTCTTGTAAAAGGACTGCCACATTAGAAAGCACTGCTATTATTTATACTTATTACTTAGTATTATTAATGTAACGTTAAATTAAGCAATTTTACAAAGTAAAATTACAAGCTAAGTAATCTGTGAATTTTTTTTTTCTGCCACAATACTCAATTTTTGAAGTTGATACGTCGTAAGAGATTTTGGTAAGCGCTTAACATCGTGGTCTTTAGCGCTGGTGAGGGGTAACATGAGGTAAGTATGGAGCATTACCGGAATGAAAGGGCGGGGGAAACGGGAGAACCCGCCGACCAATGGCATCGTCCGGCCCGATTTTCACATGCGAAAATCCGGGGATCGACCCCGCGGGGAACCCACCCCGGATCGTCTTGGTTGGAGGCGAATGGTATGACCATTCGGCCACCGCTGCCCCTTGATACGTCGTAAAAGTGATTTCTTTACCCATGGATGGTTCCCCACATTTCAATTCCATGGTTGCATTATTTGTAGATGGAGAACTTAGGTGGATCGATTTGTTTCAGCATCGATGTATGCCTTTTATTATGTACTCGTAATTCAGGGATAAGAGAGACTGTATTCGGTTTTTAAGTTGACAGCGCGTATTTACATTTTGAAATTCATACATCTTTGTTTATGTTACTTTTGTGACGACCGAGCGTAATGGAGAAGTGGTAAGACACTCTCTTCGCATTTGGGAGAATCTGGGTTCGATCCCCGGCTCCGGCGGACCTGATTTAGGTTTTCCAGGGTTTTCCGAAATCGCTCCAGGCGAATGCTGGGATGGTTTCTAAAACAGACCTTGGCCAACTCCTTCCCCCTTTCCCCCCGTGTTCCTCTGCCAAGCTCACGTAAAAACAAATCAATAAATAAAATAAATAAACGGTAGTAGCTTGAGTAAGTTAACCACTACTTATTTTGGCAGATGTTTTCCGTTAGAAATAGTGAAGGATTTGAGGTTGCAACAATTTCAGAAAATTCAGTAAGCTTTTATCTATGACCAGTTGTTCACAAAAATTGTTGATACATCCATTGAAACAAAAGTTATCGAGAGAGAAACAGATAAATCGCAAGAAGCATAAACTCAATTCTCACACTGAGGCCTTATACGGATTGGCCACGCAGAAACGGCGGAAAACAAGTGCAAAAGGGGAAACTGTAGCAAAACGAAGAAATATTAAGACAACACGCAAGCAAACGGCAACATAATACGTTGGTCACTTGCGAAATACAGGTGTGACACCATCAGGAATCGAACACGGTTAGCTAGTCGTCCTTGCAGGCCTACACCACCACGATTCTGTATTCTGCTGTGAGTATACTGTATTATCTTTCGTGTATATTAAGGTGAACAAATCCGCACCGTTATGCTATGAATACATTTTTCGCCGCAATTAATATTTTTATTTTTCGAGGGTTTTATTCAAAAAATGTTCAGTGAAATCGCATACACAGAATGTCCCATAAGTCCGGTCTCATAGGGTAAATAGAAATTGGTGAAATATGGCATGGTTTAATAGTGTTGTATTGTGTTGTTGTAAGACAGCGTCAACGTGTTAACATATACGTGTCATTACAACATAATATGTTCAAATTGCTTTGTACACGATGTAACATGACAGACGGAATGGAGCTGCATGCAGCAGTAATGTTGTTCTTCACAACGTTTCATTACATTCACCTATTTTAACTTTCCATTTGAGACCGGACTTATGGGACACTCCTTATACATATGAGTACTGTCAGTTTACGTCGATCAGTTTTCTGTTCGTAGGGATATTAAAGTTTTGAAATATGATTTTCAAAAACCTATTACTTCCTTGATATTACGATTACTTACAAAGTGTCTTGCATATTTCCTGCTTTATTTTTCACAAGGAATTACCTGCCTGAGTTTGTCGGTGATTTTTATGAAATCGTGGGTGTGCGTGTATGTTTGGGTGTGTGTCTATATGTACAATTTTTTTTTCTTTCAGAATTTTACACATGTACTGTTTTTAAAGATTTTTAAATAGTCATCTTAGTGAATAACTAATTTATATGACCCCACGAGTATTTAAATAAAAAGTACAATCTATAATAGTAAAGGAACGCGAACTTCATGTAAAGTACGAAACTATGGTCCGAGACATGCCGATAAATTAAAAGTAACGTAATATATGCAGGCCTAAATAAAGTCTACGCTTCTTGTAATAAAAAATGGCTCGGAAAGTTCCACTTAACTAACTCTGCACATTAAAAAAATCATGTTTTCTAACTTCAAAAATGTGTAGTAGCTAAATATATAAAGAACACACAGTCATGAAATCCAACAATGCGGCTACAAATCAAAATTTACCGCGATAAGAGAGAAATTCAGTTCGACAAACAAACTAGTCAACAAATTGGTTACTTAACTGATAAATAAGTTTCTCTGGAGTTATTGGTTAAATTCAGAGTGTAATGAAACAATCCATAAGTACCTAGCTGGATGAAACACAATCACTGCTAAACAGTTTGTTTCCTAACAGTTATATAAATTATCAGTAGGGACGAAGTGTGTTATTCGATTATTGCGTGAAGTTAACATCAGTTGTGTTATGCTATCCTAAGAGTCGATACAATGTATATTATATAAGCAATGACTAGAGATGATGGTACATCGCGAAAATGTTTCGTGCCAACATACCCTTGAAAACGCTGTAGCTTCTTGCAACATACATAATTGGCACATGTACGTCTGACGCAACATAGGTGTCTGCAGACCAATAACAGTCATCAAACATTACAATAGCGGGATTCTTATTGGCTCAGTCAAATAGGGCAACAGCTCCACGTACAAGCGAAAGCCAGTAATCTTCTTGTTAGTTGAACGTACGTTGAAACCCAGCGAACAGTCAAGTTTTCCCGCGATGAACCATCATCTCTAGCAATGACACATCCTGTATACACAGAATATGGCTTTTTTTTTCTCTATTCGGCAATATATTGTCTTATAAAAAAGTTAAATACTAATTATTATATCAAGAATTTGTAATGGTTACACTTGTAATAAAACTATTGTACGGAATATTATGTTTCAGGTGTGATCGAATAATTTACAGTAAAGAACTTGTAGAATATCTACACTTATAAAAAACTGTTACGACTATAAATACGTTCAAATATCTTCCAATGAAGTTTTATCTTTGAAGCTTCACAGTTCTCAATAAAAAAATTATATCGCTTGCAACAATCCACAATTTTTTTAAGCTATGACAAAGTTTGTGTTACGCATTATTGTAATTTTATTATTGTATTATTAGTATGTTCCGAGAATAAAGAAAGAATGAAAACCAAAACTTTACATCATTTTCCTAATACGTAACAATTGTAGGCTATTGTAATCTGTACTTATCAATGAGCTGTTATATTTTTTATGTTCTTGCAGTTCTGTTACGTTCTTGATAAAAATTATGTCATGTAAGCATGCAGTGATAGTATAACGAATATCCTAGACTTTTTCTACGAGCTTAATTATCAATATTCTAGTATCTGTGAATGTCTAGGTAGCTACTGGTTTATTAAAATCGTTGTTGATGTAATTGTCTTCATTTATTTCATCGAAAGTTTATATGTATGGAAACAAATTCGTGTGAGATTATGCAACATAAAACACTGAGTCAACCTAACGTAAAAAAAAAATATTAGTATATATGTAAAAGTGGTGAATTTAAAGAGTTTTTTCCTTTGGTCCAACAATCTGACTCTGTATAATAAAAATAAGAGATTTGTTTTCATAAAAGCTCGGTATTTATAATTCCGGAAACTAGAACTTGAATACATTTTCTTTAAGGCTAGATTTTTCAATGAAGAAATTTTTCAAAACAACATTATTTGATTACATTTTATACCCATTGGATGTGCGACGTACGAGAAAAAACAAACTTTGTTCTTGTCTACGAAGCGGTAAGCCGAATTATTGGACTGAATTTCTTCTGTAGAAAGTATTTCATCACTGATGTATCCACTTACTATGAAACTTCGCATCGCTGAACAATCCGTTACAGTTTTTAATGTACGGTAGAGTGCTTCACAACATTTCCTGCGAAAAGAAAAAAAAAATCTTTTAAATCCGAGTTTGCGTAAAACTGTTTTTTCCATGTCCTCCGTAATAGGATTACAAATGCTTTCTTTTTATCCTTCGAGGTGTACACTTAATATGGTCTGATGTTGTGTATAATTTTTGTAGCTACATTCACTTCGCCGCACAGACGTAATCCTTTGAGCTCCCAGCTTTGATCGCAATTCATACATAAATAATATGGAGCAACGTGAAGTTGTTTTTATCTGAGTTACCAAGTTCCGCGTCTTGTTTACTTATAAATTTCGTCCGTTCCATTGTCAGTGCCACCAACATCTGACAAGGATTACAAGGTCATTTGGTTCGAGGAACAAGGAGGCTTCATTTTATGGTTTGGAATGGCACTTTTATAACTACAAATATGCAACATAGGTAAACTACTCAATAAAACCATTACTTTTTTACACAACTTAATGTAACGGTTTTAATTTTTTTTTTAGTTAAGTGCTAAATAAATTACCTGCTGCATAGAAGAAAAATAATTTGAAAATAATTTTAATTAATTTCAAGATAATAAGTTATTTATATCATAGTTATGTCCACACATAAAATCTTATATCACAGTTCAAAACACAGCAACATGTGAAAATTAATGGCCTTATTTAGTTAAATTTACTATACATGATTGCGAATAAGTAATTATAACGTAAAATAACGATATGATATATAAAATAACACACACAAATGCACACAGTAGGCCTTCGGCGACTTGGTCTCCCTTTCGGTGGGAAAAAGCTGTATTCTCGCAATTTTTAATAAGTTTCTTTACTGTTTATATGTTAAAATACAATAAAAGTCTTTCATTTTGTGAAAACGCGGTAGTGTTTTATTTGATAAACACTGTGAAATACATTTAGTTGAACTTCGAAATAAACCTCTTTCAGACACTTTAAATGCACTGAACGACGTTTATAGACATTGTAATGTGATGATCACACAATTAAGGCCAAGCTCATTGAAAAATATGGAGACCGAGTCATTATTGCAACAGATGTAAGGAAGGGTATAAAACTATCTGTTTTATTGACACAGGAATAACAATCTTGAATACATGATACGAAAACAAAAAGAAAATCGCAACTGAGGAGCGACTCAGAATCGTGGAAACGGCTGCTGCAATAATAAGGTAGGACATACAGTCACATGCATATGATATAACGACCTACCCTACTGGTGATAACTCCTTGAAGGATGTTAATATCTGTGTTCCCACAACATTAAGAGGGCGTGGTACATAATTCAACGCTAAAAGCATTAATCTGTAACTGTAGGTTTCTTGAAGCCAATTTGCAATAATTTAACAATAGCAATCCTAGACAATAGTTTTAGCCAACGTTTTAAACAAAATTGTTTCCAGTGTTACGAACTTCTGAGGCACACTCTCTCACGCCGGAACCTCGTGCATTTAGGCGCAAGAGATCACGCGTAACGAATTAGTAATACTGGATAAATATTTACTCATAAACTTGGCAAATACCATTTTCTAGGATTGTAATTGAGTATTTTATCCATTTTGACTTCGAAAAAAGCATAGAAATCAACTAATGTTTTCAGCGTTTATTTATCTACCACTCACTCTTCGTCCCTGCAGACATAAACGCCACTACGTCGTCGGTAGCATGTTAACTCGCATACTGCCAGCAGCAATGCATTTTAGCTCGGACACTTTTGCTACTACATTGCCGCAGCATCCATGGCATTCAGGACGAAAAATATATACACTCCAAGGAAATAATAGACTTGCACCGGTCAGTTGAATCCAGTGTCCACGTCTCTGCGCTTAGTCCACGAACAGAGTAACACATTAGTGATTTCTACTTCCCCACTAAATCCGGCGATTTCAGAAGACTGTTTAGCGTCAAAATGTTTTAATTTCGACAAGCAAACGTATGAATGTTGGCGTTCCCTACACATATCTGGTGGCAGATCTAATGAATTAATAAAACATTTTATTTTATTTTCTATTTCTAGTACCTGTCAAATTTCTTGCATTTTTATGAATATGCCACCAAAGTTTTATTAGATGACCAACTCGCTGACGAGCAGTAATGGTAAACTCAGTTGGTTACTGGGACTCCCCCAGAAAACAGTTGTAACATTTGCAATTTTGTGTTTATTAGGATAATCCCAACGTCACTCTTGCTAAGTTGTTGGTCACATTGCTCACGTCACATGTATGCAAGATCGGAGATACATTTTTATATTTATGCTGTGTTAAGCTGAAATTGCGGGTTTATGTTCCAATTGATCTTGTCTTAAATCCCATTCCACTATCTCCCTGTCTCGTCCACGTTCCCTTAATTTCAAAATATGGCTGTAATATTAGCAGTAAAATAAATTAAATAAGGCATGCACTATTAAGAACTTTGAAATATTTGTGCAATGGGAGTAATTCATGTCTGAATTTAGTTTTTTTGGACATACTCCATTGCGACGTAGAAGTTTGTCAAAGAAAACTATGTTTTTCTGTTCTCTTTAATTTCCTTTGACAGACGTCAAAATCACAATGGAGAAGGTCCAAAAAACTAAATTCATACACGGATTTCTCCCACTGTGCAAATATTTCTGTTAAATGTATATAATAGCTGTGTTATAAATTAAGATGTAGCTAAGATCTAGTTATTTTTTGGTAACTTTTGCGATACGGCTTAGATAAATTCTGTGAGAAAAGTAGGCAACTCTGGCCCACGAAGGACGGACGTGTAGTACAAACGCCACGCGGGTGAGGTCAGTGAAGGTGAAGTAAGATGTTACCAGATACCCCTGGTGACGGTGAGTGAGACAGGTGAGAAAATACAGTCGCTTGTCGGCTTGCCACCGGATACATGCAGGCCGTCCAACAAGCAAGACAGGTTTCATGATACGAAGGCCAATATACCATCCATCTACCTGTAAGCACTGCTTCTGTAGGCATGCTTTGGTAAGGCTGTGCTATTCACTTTAGTTTCTTCTTGTCCTTTTACTCTCATTCTGTTTACTCCTTTACACGTTGTTATGTTGGATTTTATCTGCAAAAAGCTGCACCCCTCTCAAACTTATAGCCCCCGCCATCTCCCACCTAGTGGTCCTCCCGGCCCGGTCATCCTGACTGAGGTTTTCTGGGGTTTCCGAAACACTTTGGGTGAATTCTGGGACGGTTCCAAACAAAAGTGTGGTCGTTTCCTCTCCCGTTTCTTGTCCCTCCAAATGATTGGTTCCTTCTTGACGACTTCGCTGAAGATGAGATGTCAAACACTACCTAACGAACTATCATTATTTATCCTTTATTCAATTATCACCTCAAGGTTGATCGAAATATTATCCTATCCAATCAGATTCGTATTCTTCTAAGCGAAAACTCAATCCAGAGTCCATAGCTTCCTTGCTTAGCCAAAACATTCTGTGTTTGCAGTTGAAGTTTTTTTTTCCTGCCAGCCATCCGTTGTAACTGTTACATACAGTGTTTAAACATTGATTCAAGCAGAGAAATATGGTATTATTTCCCACGCAGTTAGTTTACAAAACCCGCCGAGAAAGTGTTATGGTACAATGAACCGTTTGCCAAGAATGTCTTCTCACGATGTACAATAATATGACAGTTTTGAGTGTGCGCGTGCATGTAGCAAACTGATGCTTTTTCTGACCGGAGGTTGTACTGGAATCCACTGGCACCTATAAAAAATCTGTATTAATTTCAAGGACACACGAATTCTCAATAATGTTTGGGGTTAAAGGTGTTTGCCTCTTCGGCGTTTGAATAACATTACAGCGATAAAAAAAGTAACTATTTTTTTGACAAACCAATTAAACTTGACCTCGTTGTATGGACCAGTGGTGAGAAGTAAAATTTCAAACGATACCGCAATGGTGAATTCGAAACAGTACGGTCGATATAACGACATCTGGAACTTGACGTTCCAAGTTGTATTTGTATGCCGCCGCCATAAAGGTGAAGTCTCATGCAGGTCAGCATAGTTGTCTTTTAATTTACCTGCTGTGGAGATGAAATAAATAAATTCCTTTTTTTTTTTTTTTTTTTTTTTTTTTTTTTTTTTTTTTTTTTTTTTTTTTTTTTTTTTTTTTTTTTTTTTTTTTTTTTTTTTTTTTAGCGAAAGCAGAGAATTCGATATTCGACATCGTCGACGCGTGCTTGCGATGAAAGAATACGATAAAATTTAATATCGCCCAAAGAAGCCCCAATGTTTCGTGATATATCCAACTTCTCCGTGAAGACGCTTCGAGGCTGGTAGGAAAGGGGAATTGAAATTTCGCGCCGCTGTACGCGACCGGGTTTATTACCGACAGAGAAATAACTAACCAAGTCCCCCTTTGCCTTTTCCTCTCTTTCTAATTCCAAGCTTCTGCGAGGCGTGTGTTAAGAGAGGGACGTTTTAATGCGTCCTAGTCTCGTTCACTTCTGTGTAGACCCTGCAACTTCTTCGTGTTTCTCTCTCGTTCCATGCGTGAGCCCCGTCACTTGCCCGCAACGCGCGGCCTGCCCTCCATCTTCGCAGCGGGGCGCACAATCGGTTTAATTTTCCCGCCGAAATTGCGATGTCGAAGCCTAACCGTATTTACGGCCGGCAATAAGCTCTCCCGTGGCTAGCCTGCTAAAGCCGCGGACTCTCATATCGAAGGGTTCTTTATTAACCTTTTCCCCCAAAAAATTTTCATTACACGCAGTAAGCCAACATCCGAGTAAGGGAGGAAAATATTTCTGGGAAAAGATACGGTTAGGAATTTATTCTTTCCTGCTTATTTACATATATTTTTTATACATGTAGCAGGCAATAATACGCAAATTAAATTCCTGTTACCGTTCTCTTTTTATCCAAGTATTTATAAATTTTTTAGAGTCATCCGTACGCTGTTTAAAATAATTAACATATTTTTTCACTCTCGTAAATGCACATTCGTATTATGTAATACATCGTGTACCACTTTAACATTGACATGCATCCGTTCACATGATATATTTCAGTCTGATACGATAAAATGTAATAAAACTTTACTAAACAGAGGTTTTAGCAATTGCTTGAGATATGATTATCAAATTTTTCAGTTCAACTGGTTACTTCGAATATTCGTGTAATCACCTCATGAAATCGGCAAACAAATTAATCCAGAATTACGGTAATGTATAGCCAAGTCAACAATTAAACAACTAAGTATTTCCGTCAACAAATTCACATTTTTATGCATTTGCTTAAACTTAGCCACTTAAACTGCACATCTCTGCAGCAGCAATGACAAATATTTGGGCTTGAATAGTTTTGAAATTGACTGCTTTCATTGTGCTGTTGTATAACTTTCAGTATCTGGAAATACGTTAGAGAAAAGTCAACCTTCAAAACCATCGCGTTTTGAAAATAGAGTTCTCTCTCTCTCTCTCTCTCTCTCTCTCTCTCTCTCTCTCTCTCTCTCTCTCCACGTTTACAAGCGCAAGTACGAACTTTCTCATTGGGTTCATTTTCTAACACAAATTTCAGTCTTGTATTTGTCTAGATGTGACAATTGAACTATTGAAGCTTTCACAATTAACATTATTAGTTACGTAGAATTAGAAACAATATGTATTTTTTTAATACACTGATGTTTCACAGTTAGTGATTAAATACTGAAGAATGTCTCGCTACGTTTTTCACTTATATCGTAATTTGTATTTATGCATTTTGTAATAATTACATAACATATTTCTGATTTTCATCATCCATTTATCTTAGCTGTCACATTAAAAATAATTTCGTATGAAATGTGTACTGTTATTTAAGCTCTTCTACAGCAAAAAAAAAAAAAAAAAGTATTGTACAGTTTCTAATGAGCCCTGCTTAACTAGCAGAAACAACTCCTAAAAGCATTGTTCTATTTCACAGTATTTTTCTGCTTTGCAAAGATAAAGTTTTACTCTTTTTTTTTGATCTGCTTGTTGACAGTAAAACAAAGTTGTCTACAGAAATAAGACAACAATAAAATACGAATAAAAATGCCTTGAGGTACTAACTTTAATGTATATTATTACTAGTGTAAATTTCTTTCTTGCACTGGAAAAAAAAATCTTTTACACATTTTAAAAAAAATGCAAAATATGCAATTAATAAACGATAGTATATTTGTACAAAGATGCGTAGGAATGTGATCACAATGAATAATTTATTTTTAATAGGCGACTTACTTTTTAGTACAAGTATAAATCGGTAAGAATTACACTCGTAAGTTATGTAGCATTATGCAATTTGAATAGTACTTTTCCAATAAATAAAAGGAATAATTTTTTTTTTGCTACAGAAAATATTGTAAGTTTTTCCATTCTTCAATTAATCCAAAAGAATCACACACCATAGGTAACAAAACATCGTTCAAATGAATTTCCATTGTTTGTCGCTTATATCCCCGGTGAGTGTTTTCTTAAAGTACACGCAGTGTTCGAAGCAGTGCTTTTGAAAGTAAGTTATACAGTTTGTTCCGGTAGCCGAGGCTTACTAGTTCCACAAGTTGAACGGCGTGGTCGCCGGCAGTAGCGGGTACTTAGGTACTTCTTAAGTACACTAGTGCCTCCCACGAGAACAGAGGAAGTTAGGACGGTTGGGAAAGCCCTTTGGCATCTGCGTACCCTATAAACGAAGCCGTGCTGAAGCCAGGCACAGACGCGGGCTGGGGCAGCGGTGAAACTTTTGTGGAAGACACAGTGGCCACACGCAGAAGGGATACGTATGTTCCGGCGTAGGGAGGGGGAAGATATCCAGCTCGTTGCAAATATTGTCATAAAAAACCCGCCGGTGTTCTTTATCGCGTACGGGACAGCGCGGATCCTCGGGCGAGTAGCCGGGGAGAGGAATACGCAGATATTGCGCAAGTTTCGCAATAAAAATGGCGGGCGGGGGTTGTTTCGCGAGGGTCTGGCGCGCAACTGGGTGAAATATCTCGCGTCCCGATCCCGTCCTACATCTCCTTGGAAGCTTTGAA
>PNEQ01046756.1:56121-107827 GCA_003012365.1 Medauroidea extradentata | reverse complement strand
TTAGCAAGCGTTTGCCGAATCTGTTTGCATTTACAAGAAATCGCTAAAATGCAATATTCAGTAAACATAAATGGCTACCACCATGGAGTTACGAAATTGTGAACTTGTTATTGTCTTATCAGGAATAGAATTGGACTGTATAAAGGAAAATACTTCTTCACGAATACGTTTATTGGAAAATAAACTACTTTCACTATATGTTTTACATGTACAACATAATAAATTGTAGAAATAAATTTAATTGTGCACCAGTATATGATGAAAAATTAATATTGCATCATTTTATTTTAAAATAACTTAAGTTTCGTCCATATTTCACATAAATATAGTTTGTTTTGGTTTCAGATTTGTTCGAAACAAAACCGGAAATAAAAGTAAATGTAAACATCCTGTGAACAAACCCTGTAACCGTCCTCCTGCCTCGTTTGCCAGAAACGTGCAAACACCCTCAGCCTGGTTGCAGCATGTTTGCAAACACCCTTGTAAACAGGAGCGCTAAAATGCTCTGTTTATAGGTACCGCTACCAATTCAACCGCTAAAATACGCCTATTCTGTCATTGAATTTCAGCACGAAAATATTTATAAATGGATTTATTTTACGTACTGCTACGATAAATATCACTGGATGAGAACAAAGTGTTAACTGCATAATTTGTTGTACGTTGGAGTAAACATATAGAATTTTATTTCAATGAAATGTTTTGTGATAGTATAAACGTTAATATTTATAGAAATTTCTCAAAATATTTCGACTCCCATCTCTAGTGCGAGGAAAATTAATGACAAATATGCACTTGAAGAGCAATACATTTGAGCAATAACTTGTGAAGAAAATTTTACATGCACCAGAAAGCGAGGGCGAAGAAAACAATTGCTATCCGAGTTCTAATTTTCAAAATCAATAAGCTTAACTGGCAGTAAAATATTGTTCCAAAATTCCTCTATAACCTCGGTACCGTACCGTACATTTCGGGGGAAAAAACGTTGAGAGTCTGTTAAAACAGCAGCAAGGAAACGAACAAACGCACAGCCAATCAGACGATCGAGTACCGCCCGGGCGGGACGGTGATTGGCTGTCGCAGCGACTGAAAGGACGCCTCGCCGCAATACGGTAATGGATCTGCGGAGCGTGTGACGGGAGAACCCGCCAAGATAAATACCAGACGTCGCGGGCGTGTCGGTGGATGTTTGGCTAGGGAGGGGAATACGTCAGGGGTGTAGGGGAGGGGACGATGTAGGGGGGACTTGTTTCCGTGTACCCGCCGCCAGACATTCTCGACTTCTGCAGACAGCAGCGGTGTTGATTCTGCAGAACGGGAACAATCTAGCGAGATGGATGTTTCGTGTCGGCGACCCAGCAAGATATGCTCATACCAGCATGACACTTTCAGCGGGGGACTACGAGGGATGGTCGATATCGTCGGTTGATTTGAGCCCGTTACAATTATGAGCATAGTAACTCGCTCGAATGGAACTCCTTGAAACCCGGAAAGGAAAACATCAACACACTTATAAATTCACACAGAATCTGTACCCAGTAAAAAGAGTGTTTTTTTAACCTACGCTACATTCGGAGGAGATTATTTACAGAAAAAACAATTCACGCAAACGCTAATTGATATACCTGGAAACGACGTCTTATGGGTAGAATATGCGAATGTTATCAAACGATGTGTCGTAGGAGTTGATTTTTATATGAAACAAATAACAGTCAAGAACATCGTCGTAATTAAACCTTGTTTCCCATTTATGAAAAAATATTAAATAAGTAAAAAAATAATAAGTCTCGGCCGTAAATCAGTTGCATTTCGTAATGTTTTTTTTTTAACCGAAGTTATCACACTCAAGAGCTTGTAACATAGTTACGAAACGTTTTGTATATGCCCACCTTGTGTTCAGGTTTTTAGCATTTTGAAAGTAAACGTCTTTCTTTACCATGTATTTTCCACCAAGAATGTTTTTTTCACTGGATATATATATATTACTTTTTTTTAATTTCAGTCTGTTGTCACAGCTTTTATTTTTATAAGGAAAATGCAGGAGTGTGTCGGTAGGGTTTAAAATCACCCGGTATTATAATGATGGATACGTCCTCATCTCAAGCTCTCACGGATGAAACATAAGTCAACCGAACGTAATTGTATAACCAAGACCGTTGTTGTGTTTTAATACGGAACGGCTGTCTATTCGCGTTACTGAGTACTTCGGCCACGTGTTTAATATCGAGGAAGGAAAAACAACGCAGAGGATGCTTCGGCTTTGTCATTTCTGCTAGCAGTTCATAATCAGCCAAATATGTTACGCAATCTATGGGCTATTTAAATAGCATTGACGTCACATGTAATGTTTATGTTTGCGATGTGATTTGTACTGTAAAACATTTATGCAAGTTGTAACGTTAATAGTTAGCGAATATGTTTCGCAAGTACCTGTACCGATGAATACTGTGAACACACAGTGAAATAAATAACCTATAGTTTCTTTACTTCGACAGGGTATTTCTTAGCTGCCGTGTTTCGTTTCCAAATTACACATGTTTTATTTGAGAATTATTCGATTGGGATTATTTTTATTTCGTAGTATGGGAGGACTGCACTTTTAGTTTATAGTCTTTCGTGAGATTTAATGCAGTGTTTCTAATCTACTGATATTATGTTTTTTTTTTTTACAAACCACACCTACCTCAGTGAACACTGAACTGGCAAATCATATCTAAGGCAATTAAATTTATTGCAGAGTCCAATGCCACGTGTATTTGAAAACATTAGCCTTCAATTATTTAAATAATAAACGTATTACGAATTTGATTGCGACTCGCTGAACGGCAAAATCCACGTGTATATTAGGCAATGTTCTCGTAAATGCCACGTCACACAAATTACAAAACTTACATGTATTAAAAAAACATTACTTGAATTGACAACAGTACTCGCATAAAACATACACATAACTTTTCTCACATCACGTCACTCGTTAGGCACTTCAGGCCCGATGTTTTCCTTTTGTGGCATAAATAATGTAAAAGCAGAACTGTCTAACAAAGTAAAGGTTCCGAACATCACTTTGATGTACCTCAACTGGGTTTTAAAAATTCAACATTCAATAAACGAAGCACTTATTTATTTATGTACACTGCCATTCAACAAAAATTAACATAAGTATCTGCAACATAATGCAAGAAATTCACGGCAATATATGAAATTTGTCTTCACCACACTTAATAACACAATTACGACATATATGCTTGTAAAGATAATTTTGTGACGATTATTCTTTGAAGCTTATAAATGTGAAACTTCACTCCCTGCATCCTTGCAAGCACGAGAAGGCTACGCAATTTGAGGTTACGAAAAACATAGCACACACATAACTTTTGGCGCGATAAATTGATGAGCAAACATTCAAAACCAGACATGTCCAAAATCCCGAACATGAGTAAAATTCCCTTTTTAAATAAACAAGATGTGTTACATACGAGTATTAACTTAGGCTCCATAAAAAACACATGTCTTATTGAAATTGATATGTTTATTCTCAGTTAGTGCTATGAATTATGTTTATTCACTTTTTTCTACAGCTAGATAAGGTGGACGTGTCTGATTTTGAAAGTTTGCTCCTCAATTTACCTCACAAGAACAAAAACAGAAAAAGAAGATTCCAAACACAATTATCGTATTATTATTTAATGTCGTTTGAAACATTCTTGTTAAAAACATATGATTGGTGCCCTAAATAGCAAAGTTACTTGTTTGCAATTGATGCTCGTCGACTCGTCTGCTATGAATGTTTTTGTCACCTATAATGCCTTGTGTCGTCGCTCATTTGTTTCTGCTGAGACTACGTATCACTTTAACTTAAAAACTTTACATCGACAAGCTTTTCGTTACGTGAAAGTGAAGGTAAGTATAAAGTGGCACGATCGTGATAGGGCCCGTTCAAGTGCGTTTGTCAAGGTATTTCCTAGTTACGTGAAAGTTAAAGTAAAGTGACCGTGAAGGCAACGTAATCCTGGCCTAAAGGAACGCTAAATAAGTGGTTTCAGTGCTGTCAATAAAAAAAGGTAATACGGCCCTAGTCGAGCTTCTTCTGCTACCAACTTCACCAACTTCCGTGTCGAATGTGAGGGTTGCCAACTAGCGTCTGTTTTGCTAGACGTAACGTTAAAAGCGGTTACACAATTGAAAACTTTGGCATTTGACTTTAACTTTATAACATTTAACTCAACGATAGCTTGGCTTCTTAAGGCGTCGCCAAACAAGCAGCGTTGACTTCATATTTATGATAAACTGAAAACATTAAGACAAAGTCGATGGTCGTTTGCAAAGAACCGGCTGAATATGTATGTTATAATAAAAAATGTTTTAATCCTCCAGTACTAAGATTTCATGAAAAATGTAACAGTTATGTCTTAAATGTACTTGAAAAACCTTGTAAATACTTGAGAAGTATTTGTAAGTGAACTGTAAGTATCGTCAGTGGATGGCGCTGCTTGTCTTCTGCAAAATATTATCATAAATGGAAAATATTTAAATAACTGGGCTTCTTTTTGTAATATCTACTTGGTGTTCTTTTATGGCAAATATATAATGATTAATTTCATAATATTTCAGTTTCAAAAACACATTCTCAATCGATTTTCGACTGTCGTTACTTTAACTGTGTTTGTATAGTGTATAGATAAAATACTTAAAGTAATGTAAACGTAAAGTCAAATATTAATCAACTGTGTATAGACCTTAGATAAATTCTACTACAGGTTAGACATATCTACGTTAAAAGTTTGTCAAAGGGAAAATTTCTGCCGCTTGAGCGCTGGTATCGTTAAGAGTTAGTGGAACTGGCGAGTTAGACGTGCTGTAGCGTGGTAAATATGTATAGTAGTTTTTCATGTATAGTTACTAAAAATATTTCTAATGCGTTTATCTACGAAAAGAAAACAAACTTCAAATTAAGTCCCTATGATTTTAAAAATGCAGTCCGATAATTAAAAACATGATTATCAAGCTTCTCAAAAGTGCTAAAAATGACTTTTTTGCCGAGAAAATATCAACCGTAATCGTAAAACAAAATCACAGAAACCTGCATTGAACTTTACCTTATACTTTCCACAAATAAAATTATAGGGTCATCGCTTGAAGTCCCGTTGAAAAACAGTTACTACGTAAACACTGCACGCTAGTTTAGTGCTCCGCGCCTAGAGGCGATGAGGTGCTTGACGCACGGGTTATATTCGACTTATCGCCTTCCCCGTTCCCGTGCCTCAAACGTAAATAAAGTTACGGTCGACTAACTCTTAAGGGGTGTGCACTGACCAATCACAGAGCTTCCGTGGGGCTGCGGTTGGCGCAGTGACCTCCAAGGCGATCCGGGTTCGATTCCCGGCGTGGTCGGTCCCTTGATTTCGCATGTGGGAATCGTGCCGGACGATGCCGCTAGTTGGCGGGTTTTCTCGGTGATCTCCCGTTTTCCCCGCCCCTTCCTTTTCAGCGCTGCTCCACACTCGCATCATATCACCCTTCACCAGCGCTGAACACCTCGATGTTAAATACTGACCAAAATCTCTTCACTCACTGTCATAGCTTTCGTGAACATAAAGTTACATGAAGTTTATATAGTTGATAAACCAAAATTTGTTTGTTTTATACTTTAAACATAAATTGATTGCTTTCTCTCTTTGCGAAGCCCAGTTAAATTTAATTTTTGTACGGTTACGTATTTTATTACACTCGTTAGCAAGAACAGCGCTGCTAGCGTCAGAATTTTTAAAAATTAATTTTTCATCACATTATTTACGAAACAAATAATTAATATAATTAATAAAAGCATCACAACTTTGACTGCGTGAAAATTTTCGTCATAAGAAACTCACATTGCAAAATATCTCCTACTGTATACTAAACCAAGCACAGTTTTATAGTGATATCATTATTCTGCTAAGCAGTTCCAACTATGTAGGGTAGGAAAGGTGACACTAGCATTTTAAAGTGACCATTTATAAAGTTATCCTAATTAAACTTTTTCAGAGTAGAGGAAACAAAAGACTTCAAAATTAAGTAACTATAACTGATAAGTCGACATTTTTGAGTTGTGTCAGTTTTCTTGAGGATGTGCGATAATTGTTAGAAGACTGTACAAAGGTAGGGAGGCAGTGGAGTTAAACTGTAGAAAGTTAGGTAGGTGAGAGGGTTGAATGTCTCGTCAACAGCGAGCTCATTAGAGACGGAAGCTATGGTTCAGACAGGATAAGATGAAGGAGTTAGCCATGGTCTAAGTTACGAACTACCCTTCAGTTCGCACGGAGTGACTCCGGCAAACTGTGGAAATCCGAATTCAAGATGGCTTGATTGGGAATCTAATTCTGACTCTCCCGGATGCATATTCAGTCTTGTACGACTATAGCAACTCGCTCTAAGGAACTTAGAAAGTGTCATTAAAAGAAGGCGGTGGGAGCAATGCGGATGAGAGCAAAACATAACTAAGCCATGATCCTTAGAAATTCCTAAAACCTCGAAGTTCTTATGCATGTCCATCTACCATAAGTAGACATAATTTTTTGTCTTCATGGCTGGGATTTGTGAATCCTTTGAAGTGTTGAATCAGATCAAAAGTGTTTCTCTAGTAATTCAGCCGATTCCCGGGCTATTTCTACAGTACGTGAGTTCACAATAAAAAAAAAGTTCTACTTTCCGAATCTTCCAGCCAAATGTCAAAGATGGAAAAACACAACGTACAGCAAAACTTCTTCAAAATCCACACATGGCCTGTCATCCTCATTCAGTACTTCTCACTGATTCTATATATCTTGTACCTTTAGTACTTTCAAATATTATTTTTCTAGGTTTGTACTGTTTACAGTACCGACTCACCAAATTTTTGTGGGCTGTGTTCAAAAATGGCACGGTCAAGAGTTTTAAAATGACTGATTGTGCATTTTTGAAAGCGCAGCTGATGAGTAGTAGTTATTATGATACTACTTTATACCCGACAACACAGCATCGATGACAGCGGCGCGTACGGGCGTTGGCCTGTCGTGGGCGAATATCAAAAGCCTCATTCCTTGGCGTCGCTACAAGCTCAATAAGAATATTCTCTCGACGAATATTTCGTGTCTATGGTTTTCTCGCTGCGAGCACCATCGCTGCCCTGTAGAGTCGGAAGGACGCCCTAATGGAGGGCGGTTATCGCCGCGCGAGTAATTGCAATTAGCCCGCCAGAGCAGAGTGAAGCTGGATGGAACATTAGCTCCCCCTGTCTTCTTCTCTTCCGCAAAGTGTTCATCATCTCTGAAAATGAAACCGATACTTAGGTCTGGTGTCTTTCTTCGTTTTACTGGGTTAGACTTGTATCCTCCCCCTTAACCTTCACCGCTTACAAGCCTGAATTATGATCGTTAGATGACTTGCATTCTAAATTAATTTAAAGGTTATGTAAAAATTCGCCCATTGCTCACCCTGGTTTCAAAGTTCAGAAACATGAAGCATCTCCATAATGAGGTCACCTTTGTTTGGCTTCCTGATTGGCAGACAGATGGACAAACTGATAGATGGCTACACTGGACGAAGAGAGAGATATAGAGAAAAGAGAGAGAGGCGCACAGGAAGTGAAAGACGAACATCAAGAGATATATGGACAGGAAGTGAAAGACTGATATATAGTGGACTGACAAACGAATTGATAGAGACAAATACATACTCAGAGACATACTCAGGCACACATAGAGAGAACTAGAGAGAGAGAGAGAGAGAGAGAGAGAGAGAGAATAGATCCATAGCATGATCACTTGAGCCGATACTTCAATCACGAGCTATGCTGCCTATTTTCCTGCACATAACTTATGTTCGGCAGACGTCACGATATTACATTACGCGCTCTCTCTTTCATTCTCTGTGTGTGTGTGTGCGCGTGCGCGCGCGCGCGTCTACGGATAGGAAAGGAAAGGTTGCAGCATCTTATTCTTGCAGGAATATCTACTCGTAATACATTATGACTACAACCCTCTTCAATCCTCAAGAGTGCGTGGTTTTAAAATAAATGCTGAAAACTTCAATTTATTTCTACGCTTTTTTCTAAGCCAATATGGATAAAATACTCAATGGCAATCCTAGGTAGTGGTATTTGCCAACTTTATGAGGGGGTGTCATGATGCGAGTATGGAGCAGCAACGGAATGAATGGACGGGGGAAACGGGAGATCTCCGAGAAAACCCATCGACCAGCGGCATCGTCCGGCACGATTTCCACACGCGAAAATCCGGGGACCGACTCCACTGGGAATCGAACCCGGATCGCCTTGGTGGGAGGCGAGGGGTCTGACCCCTCGACCACCGCAGCCCCTATTTCCTAAGGAATAAAAATAAAACTAATTTTTAACAATGACACACAATGATTTTACGATATCGGCTCCTGTGTGGGTTTAAAAACAATAATCTTCTTGAGAACTGAGAAACTCTCCCTTGAGTGATTTCTGAATAGCCTGGAAAACTTAAATTAGGATGTCTGGACCAGGAATCCATAGAGTGTGCATAAATCTATTACTATTGTTTAACCTTGCTTGAAGCATATGCTTTTGAAGTCAACCTACGACGCTTTTGAAAAGTTGAGTAGGGTTGGTCATCGCAGGTTTTGTCGATCACCAACAACATGAAGAAGGCCAGTAATGCTCTTGAAGGTTGTAAGAAAGCTGGAATCCAAAGAATGACTTAATATTTTCTGCATGAAATGTATTTTAGTAACCGCTATATCTGAAGTGAATTCTTTAAACGTTATTTTAGTTATATTAGAATATTATATTATTTTCGTACTTGTTTCTTTGACATTTTGAATACAAGCGTTTAGTTTCTGTTGGTTGAGGTTTTGGTTACATGTACGGTTCAGATTTTTTTGTATGTCAAATGGCGACTTTCGTCTACTAACCGATGCTTACCCTGCTCTCGAGCAAGGCAAATTAAGTGTTGTTCGAACAGCAGTCATTCTAACACGGGTAACTGTAACTCGGATTAAATTTTGAACACCAAGAGTTTTGGAAAGCGTCTCCAGAAGAACATAAAAGGTGTACTTCCAGACAACAGTTCTTTGCGAACTTTGTGAGCAAATATTTTGCCAGAGCGACCGATTCCTTTAGCAGTATATCTTGCACCGGAATCAACAGCTAATATTTACGGTGCAATAAATAACTCTCCGGAAGCGCATCACATTGGCAATATGTTTGCTCACAATGTTGACGGTAAACTGTTCGCAAGGACAATATTTTTATTACTTTTCATATATTGATATTTAAGATCTTGTAGAGCTCACGTATTGTGTTAACTGTTAACTTATGAGTGACCCATATCATCTTAAATTTATTATAGTTAGGTAAATCTACTGCAGAATTAGCAAATTACCACGAGAGCATACTGCAGAACTAAATGCTATTCACAGTAAAGTGAGGACATATTTGAATCTGTATCATTCAGTAATTTAATACAAACACGAGCAATTTAAGTAATAAACACAGTAAACAAATTCACCCGTATGCTGACAATACGCCGAAGGCCGCAATAGAATACAATTTTTTTTAATATTAGTCTTGCTAAGACACTCTTCAAAAGTGCCAACATTATCGTGAAACGGCTGTATATGTTTCGTCTTACTTCATGAAATAATGTCGTCTATGAAAGTATTGTGAGGAGAGCCGACAAATGAAAGACTGTATTAGTTTTCTGCATTGCACGTGGAGATTGTAAATCAGGGCGCGCGCATTGATGTTCTATTTTTATTCTGATTGCAATAAAAGTTAAATAATGAAAGTAACTACGTTTTAGACACAGCTTTTCGGCTTATTGGCGACTATCTGTTATTTCATTAGCTGTCATTTCATATGAATTCAATTATTTACTATCGTATTTCTTTCAAAAAGTGCTGTCTTTTTTGGGAACTCCGGCGAAAGCAAGTGCAGAAATTTACGTGTTGAAATGTTTAAAGTGGGGCTCGATTACATTTCACGATATCTCTTCTTGACAAACTACCAATCTTCTGTAAGGAAAAAGGAGAATATTTCCACAAGAATTAAAAAAAAATTGTTTTTATAACTGTTTTTTGGACATGAAAATACTTACTTAAGTTAGTAAAAAATCTCTATTCAGCGTGAGTTCATTTGGGGACGTGAAGAATACCAAGACTGTATTCAAGTTCCGTCCAGAGGTCTGATTACGAAGTTACCGCGTCACGATACGTCATTGAAAATCTATTAGAATTATTCAGTATCGTAGTCCATTTTTACTATAAAATGGAAATAGTGCGATGGACGTTCTTCGTAATCGTAACCCAGGTTCAAACGTGTTCGGAGATGGGATCACTACAAACGTTCGCTTTCGGACTGTGCCGCACGAGCAATGTAAAGGCAATGATTTTTGGCAGAAAAATTTTGCACCACCTTGTTTCAATGACTTATGTGCATATCTGCAACTCTGTTTCATGGTGAGTGAACGGATGCCTTAAGGTACGGTACTATACATTGTCTATCACACGAACGAGTGCATTTGATTGACGGCTGGTTATTAGCATTTTAGGAAAATAAATCTATGTTTTATTTGTATGAAACAATATTTTAACTTACTAAGAAACGAGTGAACAACAAACGTTGCACTCAACATTAAATATGCAATAAACCAACCGATGATTCACAGGAGAACCTCAGAAAAACTTTGCCAACGTCACTTTCAGATAAGTGCATTCGTTCGTGGGATAGACTATACCCATAAGTCACAGACGTATTGTGTCGCAGTAACGTTATTCTCATTGGTACGTTCAGTGGCGGATTTAGAAACGTATTTCGGGGGGAGGGGGCCCCTTACGTGACTTGATGAATTGTAAAATTACCACCAATCTCAAAAGTGTTGGTGTTTACTGTTACAGAACATTACACGTAACATAATACAAGTAGGACACGTGAAATGTACTTGGATCATTATAGAACAAAACTCCATGTTCCTTGAAGCGACTGGACATACTTTGGCTACATTAAGTTGAACACGAGTTGGGGTTGGGGGGGGGGGGCTTCAGTCCGGTAGCCCTCCTCCTTAAATCCGCCACTGGGCACGTTTAAATGAACGACACCCTCTTCTCAAAGACACACTGCCAACAATCACCAAGCACAACTACAGATGTGCACATAAGGCGTTGGAACATGTTGGTAAAAATCAGATGTGATACCCCAAATTATAACGTTATGTTGATTAAGGTGGCCACCGAGCGGTGTGCAGAATTTCGGCCGATGGAAGTTTATTCGATAATTGCCCAACGCCTGTGAGTGATGTCTATAGCATTCAAAAGATCAACACGTTTCCATACTAGTCTGTTGTGACAATATCGGTAACTAACTTAAAATAAAGAAGATTCTAAATGAAACTATGCGAGGAATAATATTTGCATAAAGTTTACGGAATTGTAATAAACATAAAAATAGTAACGTTGAAAATTTTATTTAAGGCCATGAATGATCTTTCATTTATTTCAAACAATTGCAAGTAACTCAAATATTTTTAACCAAATGCTTTGAAAAAATTTGATACTGTGTACAGTCATACAATACACAATTTGGCCAGAGCTGTTTTTAAAAATAATGTACCGTTTGCTAGAAAAAAATATTTTGCTTCATTTTGGCTTATTTTGACAACAAAATATGTGATATATCAGAGGCAAAAATTTAAAAATCCGTTTGGTGTATTGCAACAGAAAAATTCAGATACAAACGATGATATATAAGTGTTAAAAGTGCCAGAATGAATTTTTGATATATGTATTCATTTGCGTTAAAAAAAATAGTTTCAAAACCATAGCAAAACTAAAGAGCGAGGCCTTAAGCAATTATATTAACACGATCAGCTAGGCAATGTTTCAAAAGTAATTAAATTACATAATTTATTTCCCAGAAAATATTTACAGTGTACGACAAGGAATTGATGGTGTACATTCATTTACATACCGCTGAAATATATTTCGGAAGTACCTACTTTAGTTATTCATCTGAAGTAGAACATAACCTCACAAAACATCAAAACCCACAGAACATCAAAATCAGCTCAAACCAATATGATTGAATGCTGAAGCACCCAACAAGTAAGCAACTTCGTTAAGGATAGTCTCTGCATACTGTACTTAGAATTCGTACAATGCTAGTATATACTTGGTGACGTCACACATGGTGCCAAGTACGTATTTGTATTTACTTGAAGAGAATCCGGATACGGCGTAAATTAGGATATTTCGGTGTGGACATCCTGTTTATTCTATGCGACAAACACCTCGATGTCATGTAAACTGACGTGAAATTGGAATTTGTAGGGTATTTATCATGATATTGTGTTACACCCGAGACAAACTCTTAACTGCGGGGCTTATGAATGTCACGAGTGTTTGTTCCCATTTGATCTTCAGCTGTAAAACAGGCTCTCGTAAAGCGAAAAGTACACGGAGAAGAATACTACATTTAAAAATTATTTCCCTATCAAATTTCAGTTTTTGAATTGTAGAATTATTTGTGATTTGTGTAATTAGTTGGTCTTTCAATGCATTATGTATCAGCTTAGCAGCTTTTGCAGTGGAATTCTCTCTTGTGTCATTTATAGCTGCATGAACATAGTTCCATGTGTACATCAAATGGCATCAAACAATACCTACGTATTTTATCGTATAAAAGCTACCCCGTCTGTTACAAAGGATATGCCATGTTTGTGCTGTCTTGATATTTAGGCCATGACCGACAATTTCTTCTGCTTTCACGATAATTATTTTTTTTTATCAGAAATGAGAGCAGATATCGAAAAACTTTCGCACGGTTTTGTTAAAAAACTGTGTATATATACTATGTTAACTATTTTTTTGAAAGCAAAATATGCAATCCTTTTAGCTAATTATACAATTAAGTAAGTTCTCATTAATGAACTAATTAGCCAAATCAATATAACAGTTTATCTAGAAAAATTTAGACCCCATATTAAAAGTAATTTTTATCAAAACTCTGCAACAGGTTTTTAATATCTGCTCTCGTCTAGTAATAAAAAAGTAATTATCGTGAAAGTAGTATAAATGGTGGATCATGGCCTTATACCACTTTCGACTTCTGCTAAATAAAAATAAATCTATACGAGATTTTATTGCAGTTATTTAATCATTGAAATATTTCAGATAACAACGTTATTGGTAGATTTTGATTGCTATCGCTTTAGTATGATTGAAATCAGCGATGTGAGTGAGGTAGGCGTTATATTGCCTATTTTAAAAGACGAGCAATTTTCCTTCTTTGCCAACAAGAAACTGTCAGTACTTTTGTAATTTGTGCGGAATTAAATGCTACATATTTTCAAAATGATTTAGAAGTTCATTATTAGAAAACAATTTGCGTAGAGTTACCCTTGCGGTAAATATTTCATGGGAACTCGTGTATATAATTTAATATTCTAACAGAAATATGTTTCAATTTTCTGGAAAGCATGTGTCGAATTTAAGTCTAGAATAATCAACATGACATTTGTAAAACTTCAAACACCGTAAAGAAAAGTAGGTTCTCATGACGCTACAAAAATTAAATACTTTACCTGACATAATGCATTGAAAATAAAGGAACAGCAGCCAAATTTATGAGCTTGGGCTTATTTGGAAAATTCTAGAAGACGCTAAAATATTTTTAGAGGAAACGTAGCATGTATTAACCGTGAGTGTTTGAATAATGTTCACGCCAGCGTAACAAGATCACCAAGGCAGGGAAACGAACCGCCATTTTCATGTCACTTGCAACACGTATTTGCCGGAGCGACTGTGACTTTTCAATTTCTTACCCACAGTTTTTTTCCTCCGAGCGTAACAGATTTTGAAGCACAACTTTCCAAACGAGTTCTTCTCGGAGCATGGAGTCGGAAAAATGAAATATGCCTCGCGGCTGGAAACCCTGATGCGTAGCTTCTGCGAGCCGAAGCGAGCGAGCAAGCATGCGCGTGTTCAGAGGACGAAAACACTTGAGCTAAGAAACTGACGGCGAAAAAAAGTTTCCCAAAGTAATTACAGGGTTGGAGTTTGAAGTTTACACTGTCAGCTCTATAAACATGAAACGTTTTGAGCCTGTGTGCAGTAGTATATGCCGGTTATAAAAACCAAAGCAGGAATGTTGTTCAATGTGCCTCTTTTACAGGAAGAAAATTCTACAGAGCGAAAATGAAACAAATACTCCTAAACTTACGCCGTTAGGCTGTCTCGGAATAAACGTTTTTTAAAGTACATCTTACAACGATACTTATTAACCCAAACCTGAATATCTCAGGATACGTATTTCAACTTCACACCACTTAGTATTTAGCATTACCCAGGCTAATAAGTAAATTAAATTTCAACGGTCGTATTTAAATTATTCGTGTTTTATAAGTGGGTAAAAATGTAAAATTAGAGGAAAATTCTTAATGCTATGCCAGCACGTGAGTCGAGTAAATCCTTGGCATAGGGGAGTCATTTGTGGACACAGGGGGGGGGGGGGGCAAATGCCCCCCCCTGGATTTAGAATTGTGTATATATAAATATATTTTTTGTATTTTTAAATTTTAATAATGCTAACTTAAGCACATAAAACTGAAGTTTTATTATTAAAGTATCTAATTCATACATGCTTAATTAATAAAAAAGATGCAACAAGGTTACTGTCGCCAGAAAACAAAATCTTGCCCCCCCCCCCCCTAGAAAAACCTGAAATGACGCCGCTGCGGCATTGGACATAAACTGAAATAAGCAAATAATTTTTGTTATAATTGTATAGGCCTACATCAAGGCTGGATTTAAAGAGCAATGAAAAAGTAACGGTTTGGTAAATTATTTTCAGAACGTTTTTAAATTCGAAATTATAGCTATATATATTAGAATTTATTGGTTTGTGGACATGAGCAATGGCGTATGTCCACAAACCAATAAATTCTAATTGTAAACTCCCATTGCAACAAACATAAACATCTCATGTGTATATATTGTTTATAATTCTTACAGCTATAATATTTCACGAACTCAGTATTAAATCAGGACGTTATGTTAACTATTTATTTTAATTTGGGATCAGATTCACGTAATGTGTCCACGATAATTGGTCGTTGTGAATGCAGCATGTGTAAACGTAGGACTCAAAGAATAATTTGTATTAAGAAATAATTTAGCTTGTGGTCATATATTATTTAATTTGCTTAGAAAAATAAAAATAAGAAACGATAATCTACTGCCGATATTTTGTTATGACATAAAAACGATTTCCGCGCATGTTTATTTTAAATGTTGTTGTGAAACCAATCTCTAATACGTAACGTACGCGCGTGTGTTCGTACGTATGTTAAGTGTGGTTGTGAATCCGCCTTAAAGCTTGTAAGCCTGGCAGGCCGCGAGAGCGTTGTACCTATATATATATTCAATGGTTGTACTGAGCTGCGGCCGACACAAGATAATTGGAAATCTACTCAACATATACGTGAGTGATGTCTACTTAGGAACAGAATTCAAAGAACGTTACACACATTTGTACTTTTTCAGGTCCTTCTTTAATCTTTGAAGCTTGTTTTCTTGTGAGTGAAAATTAAAAAATGGGTGTTTAGCGGTGATTTTCTTGGTACATAATATTTTAAAAATTTTATACGTATACAAAACATCTTTATCTCAAATATGACGTCATAAAATAAGTGTCGCCACTGAATGCTTCATAGAGACGAGTATTTATTTATCAATGTGTGGACAGCATGCCAGTTCAGTGACTTGCGTCAATAGAGGCTAGGATGAGGGGTGAATCTCGTGCTGTGTCGTCCTTATGACGGGGCTATAAGGGCGACCTTGAAGCGCGTATGAAACGCTACATCGCCACAACGCGTCATCTCTGAACTAGTGTGCTAGATTCCCGCCGATCCATTTTTACTATTGGACTTGAAGGCCATACTCTCCAGTTTCTACATTTTTCACCATTTTAATTTATTAAGCCTGAACGTGAGCGAATATCAAAAATACGCTTAGCAGTTTTGTTTAAAATAGTCTTCTCCGTGTTGGTTGATTTTTTTTTCGAGACTTTAAGTTCTGTGGTTTGAGCTGATTATGTAACTAACGGAATTCTGGCTAGTTGAATATTTAGTCGAAACCGCATAATTCCTTGTGTTGGAAAAACTAGCTATCATGGCAACAACCATTTGCAACAAATCTGCCAAACAGATTTTTAACATCTGCTCTCGTTTAAGTCGAAAATCTTAATATATAAAATGAAGTGTCCTGACACACTCACTCACTCGTCAACGCACAGCCCAAACCACTGGACCTACAACCATGAAATTTTGAGGGAAGCTTACCCTTGGCCCGTAGGCACCCTCCAATAAAGGAATTTTCGAAATGCGATAATTAAGGAGGTGAAAAGGGGTGAAATGTGTTTTAAAAGAATCCTTGATATCTAATTAACCGGGAATGCTATCGTAATTTTCTTAACTTCGTAATATTGCCCAAAGAAATTCTTGTTCGCAAATTTTTAGATTTTGCGAAATTCGAAAATTAAGGGGTTGAAAAAATGATGCTTAGGTAAATATTTAAAATTATTTTTACAATTTTTCGAAATTCGTCCTTGAAAGCTCTTAAAAAAATAAAACGTGTTTTTTTTTAAATTAATCCCACTTATCTCCTAAACCAGTGAAAATATTGAAATGGTTTTTGCTTTAAAATAAATCTTACGTAAACATATAAAAAATTAATTTTAGGATTTTTCAATATTCGTCCTTGAAAGCTGTTAAAAAAAATAAAATGTGTTTTCAAATAATCATCTGTACCGCTTATACCTGTTGAGATATCGAGATGATTTTTTGATAAGAATGAAGCTTATGTAAATATCTACCAATCAAATTCAGGTTTTTATGAAATTCGAAAATTAAGGATGTGAAAAGCAGTAAAATGTTACAGTCTCCCAAAAAAAGAGAACCATCACGGAGAAATAATTCAACAGTCGGTTCTTTTTTTTGCCAACCTACTCATAAATAAAACCTCTTTGGACTGTAGCCATTACATACGAAAGAATTATCACGGCCTGCCTTTAAACATTCATTCAGGTATTGTATAAAGTTTGGGGTGTGGAAGGGGTGGGGTTACGGGTTCGTATCCCGTGCAAAACTTTGCGATGGGAATTACTATGACATCATACGAGCTTATTGCGCGCTACTTACACTGAGGTAAGACAATTTATAATTCACTGTTGTTGAGTACGCTAGCTGTTAAATACCCCTTCATCACATATTTTATCCAGAGTTACTGTTTACATTACATAATTTCACTCGGGCAACGACGCGGCCGGCCGGCTAGTAAATAATAAACTCCAGCGGTGATCATATAATTTAATTGGCGGAAAGTCCATAGCAAAGTTCAGCACACGTCACAATCTGAGGTTCACATACGTACCGTTATTACATTTTGAAGTACGGCAGTCTGAGGAAGGTTTTTTTTTAGCCACGTTGGAGGGCTTAGAAACACTGTTTTTAATTATCATAGTTAGAGGTGATGGCTTATCGCGGGAAAACTTGACTGTTTTCTGGATTTCAACACACGTACTGCTAACCAGAAGATTACAGGCTTTTACTTGTAGGTACTTGGAGCTGTTATCCTATTTGACTGGGCAAATTAGATTCCCGATATTGTAACATTTGATGCATTTTTGTTGTTCTGCAGACAGCTACGTTGTGTCTGAAGTATATCACTGAATCATATATGATATATTCATATATGTTTATATACTATCGTTTCTAATCTTGTTCGAAGTGTTTGCTTCTCGTACATTTGGCACTACATTCAGAATAGTTTCTTAAAAGACGTACCTTATTTCTATGTACGGCATGTCCACGGTGTCTTCACAAGTGCGGCCGGATGTGCGAGAGTGTCTGTGTATGTTGTTTTGCTGGCCGCGAACGTTTCTCTTCCTCCTTCAATATGACAGGTAACCGCCCGCGCTGCTTCGTGGGTTTGCAACGCGCGTGAGTACCTGGACAGCGTTTATTTCACACGCATCGCCGCACTTTCGGCGTCTTCCGAGCGTCTTTGAAAGCTTTCCGACGCTTGTTATCTCAGCACGCCTACGTGCCTTTTTGCCGGCGTGTGTGCTGCGGCGTCTCGCCTGCTGCAAACATAGCAGCTGGTCTGGTCGAGGTCAGTATGGCCTGCCAACCTAGTATTGTTAAATTAAATAACTTCTCAAAACATTATAAAACTCAAACAAAAAGGTTCTTACGTAAATCCTCTTTAGAAAGATTATAAAACGGAGAGTGTAAGAAAATAAACATAAAAAATCTTTTTAAAAACAATATTTTATTATTATAAACTGTTGAACAAAAAGGAAAAATATTTAGAACCTTAATTTAAATAGTAACTCTGTAGAAGAACCCCATCCATGGTCACTGTTTGAAGGCGCAGGCAGTACACACATAATAAAACTTAATTTACTTGAAACGTAGAATTTTTGAAAACTTGAATATTTACTTAAATGCTTGAGGAGGCAATATTTCAAGTAAAAGGACGTTTCATGCCTCAAGATTTTAAGAAAATATTAAAATTTCTTAAGAGATTTATGTGAAAGATCACAGCAATTTTCTTCCAGAAATTTTCCGTAGAATACTTTGTTGCCTAAGTTAGTTAATGCTTCGGGGAATGTTTATAATGATCTTGTTTTGGGTTTAGACCTCTTCTGTGTTACCACCTTGTTATAACTTTGTCGTGTTGTTTATTGTAGAATAATTTTTTGCGTACAGTATTTTTATTTAACGTTTCGTCGACAGTGAGTCATTATAAACGGTTATATACAACCGTACACTAGGACAGAAACGAGGAAACAAGTCGGCCATGGCGTATGTTAAACCATCGAAATACAATGAAGTATTAGCATTAAAGCAGAAGTACTGAAATAATTTTCCTTCACATTAGTTTAAATCAAAGCATACATAATTTCATATTTACGGAATACTGCATGTTACCAGCATTGGATATCGTACTTTTAACCTGTCACAGAACATTTCGGTAGTCGAATTAGGCAATTTGTAATTCCCAATCTCCTTTTCCAGCATTCAACTAGAGCGATTTCTGGAAACCAAAATGGGCTGAGCCAGGACCGAACCACGCTCTTTGCAAATGAGTGTCCAGCGTGTCACCGTTGCGTCATCTTACTCGGTAAGTTGCTTGTAATGAGCTTGTTAAAATGGTTCAGGCATTTTAATTTTCATTTTATTTAAGTAAGAAAGTGCGTAATTCCTAAATTAACGATAATAACATACTGAAATGTCCATATAGATAAACCATGAAATGCGTTTGCCATCATTTGAGCGAATATTTTCCCAGTGTAGCACATCCGTTTGACGTAATTTAACGATCCGGAATCAGAGCTACGAAATAACGTCATAAATTGATAACCATACATTCTTATCATACTGGCAAGATATTTTCTTACAAAGTTGGCAGAAACTACTGGGTTTGTTCCTAGGATTTATCTATATATTTCTGCCTTGGTGGCCGCCTACCCCACGCTTCAAATGCGTTGCAGTGTGTTCATAAACAGGTTTTTTCTACGAAAATATTCCACGTGTGCCCATTGTGCCAACGTACGAAAAGAAAAGAAACTTCAGACAAGGTCGGAACCTCATTGTTAAGACGCCACGCTCATTAAACACACTGTTTCTAAGCCCTCCAACATGGCTTAAAACGGCCTTTTCAGACTCAGATTGCGACCTGCACTGAACTTAACTACATACTTTCCACCAATAAAATTATATGGTCACGGCTTAATGTTCCATAGTAAAAACAGTTGGGCGGGAATCTCGCACGCTAGTTCAGCGCTTGGCTCGTTGAGACGACGCGGCATTTGATGCGCGCTTCAAGGTCGACCTTACTGCTCCGTAGCTTTTGTGTCTCTCACGCGCGGGTAAGCGGCGCCCTTAAGAGGGCGTGGTACATAATTCAACGCTAAAAGCATTAATTTCTTGAAGCCAACGTTTTAAACAAAATTGTTTCCAGTGTTACGAACTTCTTATCTAGGATTGTCATTGAGTATTTCATCCATATTGACTTCGAGAAAAGCGTAGAAATCAGTTGATGTTTCCAGCGTTTATTTATCTACCACGCACTGTTAAGTTGGCCGCCTGTATGAACGTATTTTGCTCGTTAGACAGAAGTGCAGAAGTGGTAAGGGCGACACAACATGCTCATCACGCCTCATCCTAGCCTCTAGACGCAAGCCACTGAACTGGCGTGCAGTCTTCTCGCCGACAACTCGCCTCTATGAGACATTCTGCGCCAAGTTTATGATATCTTAAGGGGTCCGCCCACATAGCGCCATAGCTTTCCCTCACATAAGCGGGATTGGGTCAACCCCTGTTGTGGAGGAGGTTGTCTCTCGCTCTCTCTGTTGTCTTCTTGGCTCGGTTTCGCGAATCCTTCAATTTTCCACAACACTGGCTGCATATTTGCGCAGGACACATATTACAAGAACAAGATTTCCTCAACATTTTCAGTTGTTACAAGGTACAAACAGTCACGGGATCGAAAACTAAGGGATAGATCTACTGAGGTTAAATGGTTTTAAGTAAAAATAACAAATAATAACGGCAATACACAAGCCGGAAAAGGCACTAATTTGGAATGTTAAGGCCGTATTTTCTAATTACTTGAGAAACTGAACTGAAACCATTTACTCTTAGTGTGAGGTACCTTAATATGTCAAACACACAATCTCACGACTAATATTTTCTCTGAAAAGAACTATTCTCCTGAACCTCTACATCACAACTTTCATGGCAGGTAGGAGGGCCCCTTCAAGAGCGTGTTATACTACAGCAATTTCATCACAATGTATTTATTTTTATATTTGTAGCAGACATTTTTTTCTTAGCTTAGACTCAAAATGTGACTAAATTTTGCTCTTATTAATATATTTTATCTCTCATAGTTTTTGCGTAATGGCTCGTTAAAAGTAAAAATTGGCATGTTTTCGTTTTAAGGACGACACTAAAACCAGCTCACATATGGAACAGAAAAGAATCACAGCGAATAACGCTGTTGTAGGCTACGAGTTAATGTAGCTATATTTAAAAACAAAATAATATATTCTAGCATTTTTTTTTTAATTATTCAATTTTTTAAGATTTTTATTTTCAATTTCAGCATTTTTTTTGTAAGTACAAAAATATTTTATTTTGTGGTTTAATATAGGTGATATTGTAGCCTACAACTGTGATTGTTTTCTGTTTTATATGTGAGTTTGTTTTAGTGTCGTCGTTAAAACGGAAACATGCAAATTTCGAATTTTAACGAGCATTTACGCAAAAACTATGAGAGATAAAAAATCTCATAAGAGAAAAATTAGTCACATTTTGTTTCTAAAATAAGAATTGTAAAAAGCAGGTACAAATATAAAAATAAAAACATAGTGATGAAAATTGCCGTAAGACCGCGCCCTTAAAAGGGCCTCAAAAACACAAATTTTCGCCATTTTCGGCCACTTGGAAATATACTTGGGCAGGCAGCCATCTAAACTTTAATAACCGTTTCATAAAGTTCGATTATGTACAACGCCCTTTTTACAAGTTAATTACTTTAGTTGCTGTTCAGTAATTAGAGTCGTGCAGAACTCGCCTGATTTTTATGCTAGCAGACTAGAATCGAAATGGATGTAGGATTATTCGACGTTTCCAGTTGGCCGACAATATCGTCACATGCCACAAAGAATGCTCCTGGCCAGTAATTAAAAGATCCATGGTAGTGTGTCCAACCTTTTGTAAATCGGTCACACACGTAAATAAATAATAAATATCGTATCAGGAGGATACACGAGGGCCAGGGTATCGCAGCCTGAACGTAGACAATCTGCGTGCCATGAAGGGTGACATGAATGAAATTACGATGGGGAAGCGCAGGAATTAGAGGGGCGGGGGAAACGGGATATCCCCGAGGAAACTCACCGGCCAGAGACATCGCACAGCACGATTCCTTCATGCGAATATCCGGGGATCGAACCTGGATCGCCTTGGTGGGAGGCAAGTGTTCTGACCACTCGGCAGTCGCGGCCTCTACACACTTAGGCTCGTGGCCAATGTAGCCACAGTCTGTGCTAAGGTTAATTATGCTACAGGTTAGAAAGAAAATGTGTTTTCATATGGGAGAGTTTGGCATAGGGAAAATGTTTGCCGATAGTTTAGCTGCTATCGCTAAGGAACTAGATAAAATACTAAACTGTAGTAAAATTTAATTTAAATAGGCTTGGAAGTGACAGAAGTCATTTAATTTAATTTTAAACAAAAAAGAATTTCTCGTTTTAAATTATCAACATAATGTAACTTAAAATTCAGAAAAGCTCTGTGATTGGTCAGTTTACACTACTTACCGATACCAGCGCTCAAGCGGCAGAAATTTTCCGTGTGACAAACTTTTAGCATTGAACTTACCAACCTGTTGTAGAATTAACCTTAGCTGTGCTCTGGTATGTGTAGGGAAGTAGATTATAGTGTGGCACCACACAATAACGTGAATTTTGCAGGTCACTAACTGTAATTTGGACGGAGTTATGCAACAATACACCAACCAACAATGTCAATGAAAGTGAGATTTTGGCCCCATCTGCTGTCTATGGACTGATTCAACTCTATCAATATCAAGAACACCATAGAAAAAATAAGGTGGAAAATTTTGAAAATGATGTAATCCAATATGGCGGCGATGACATAATCCAAGATGGCGACGATGACATACTCCAAGATGGCGGCGATGACGTATTCCAAGATGGCGGCGATGATGTAATCCAAGATGGCGACGGAATCAAGACGGCCGCCATCTTGAATTACATCATTTTCAAAATTTTCCAAAATTTTCAAAAAGTTCAAAAATTTCAAAAAATAAAAAATTCGAAAACCGCCATCTTGGATTAATTTATACCTGCCATCTTGGAATACTTTTCCCGCCAATTTCATCAGTCATTTGTTTACATGTTCTGGAGGTCGCCATATTTAATTTTTAAAGAAGAACACGTAACCTGCATTTTGTTGTTATCACGTCCATAGAAGAACAGGTCTGGACACTCGCCTGGAAACTTGACCTCCTTGTTGTTTGGCTGCAGTTCATTAAGTTACCGAGAGTGTTGTGCGTCTTTGGCGCTGCAATCAGGGCGGTAGGGTTCAAACTCCGCCCAATTCCCTCCCACTTTTCCCCAGTTTTTATGTTATAAAAATTAACAATTTATCAAAACGCATTTTTTATCAATTTGTGAAATACTACCTTCGCTCACAATCCTCAAGCATGGCTCCAGCAATCTTAATTTACTTTATAATGTAAACACTGAAAATAAGTGGGCGGAGTTTGAACCCAGCCACCCTGACTGCAGCGCCAATAAAGCACAACACTCTCGGTAACTTGGAGAACTGCAGCTAAACAACAAGGTGGTCAAGCCAAATACATTGGTATATAGGCGAGTGTCCAGACCTGTTTTCTATGACCGTGGTTTATCTATGGTCCGTATGGACACACGTTGTCGTTGCATATTATATAAAATCAACTTTAATGGTAAATATCTTGGAAACATGTTTTTGTTGGTTGTTCTGTTGTTGCATAACTCCGCCCATTTGCAAAGTTCTGAATTATCTGCCAGTCGTAGCGTGGCAAGACGCGGGGAAATGTTACACGTGAATGGGGTCGAACCTAAAAATTACTCACAGCTTTACAAACGTCTTATAAGTGGTGTAGCATAGTGAGCACTTTTGAAACCTAAGTTATACTTTTTTTGTTTAAGATATTTTATAATTCCCTGCCACTTTGTAATACAAACAAAGCAACCTTATAGATTGAACCGTACTCAAATATATATTTATTATTATTATTTTAGACATCATAGTCTTCAAAAGCTCTCACACTTTCGCAAACCATCTATACTTTACCGTGGAACGTTAATATTGAATTCTCTTAACGTAAATAATTTGATAATGAAATTCGAGCAGGAAAGACTACAGGTAGAGATGGTGAAATTTCGCGAATTCAATGACCTGCATGTTAGAATCAAATATCCTATGCATACTCAAGCCCTGTCTATTCGTTCATTATCTACTGTTCCACTGAGTAGCAGCTAGTGGACAAATGGTCGGGACTTGAGAATACATAGGATATCTGATTATAACATGCAGATAATTGAATTTGGGAAATTTCACTATCTCTAATTATAGTCATTTTGCTACGTCGCGGTGAGCTATGTAGCTGGAACATCTGCTTTTCAAGGAAAGAGAGAGAGAGAGAGAGAGAGAGAGAGAGAGAGAGAGAGAAAGTAAGATACATCTCCTACCAGTAGAACAGTAGAAAAACAAATGTTTGCTGTAACACGAATGTCAAATAGATGAAGTAGCGGAGCCTAAGGGTCAGATTGGAACAGGTTAGGAGCAGCATTCTACTTCTGAAACCTTCCTCAGTATTTTTTTTTTCCTTCTTCATAGCCCAAATATTGGCTTTGGCCAGGCAGGCGCACGTATTTGCTCTGCTGTATTAAACGACGTACGATGGTCGGTGTGAGGCAGGGTAAGTTCCGGTGTCCATTGTCCACTTCCGCTTGTCAACAGGTGATTTTTTTTTCACTCAGTTTCCTGACAGGGGAAGCATGGGAGGAAGTCGAGATCAGGCAGAAGTGTGTTGGGTGGATGACCTCGCAATCGGGCAAGTTATAGAATGACTCACTGTTGATGTTACGGGGAAGTTGGTGTCGTTACCATAGGGCAGGGCTTCTCAATGAAATGTACCTTCGGGCAACTTGCTTCAATGTTATAACTACCAAAAACACTCGGGGGCCAAGTAAAAAAATGCAGTCAATAATTATAGACATTGTACGGAATCATTTAATTGAACTTAATGTTAGTATAACATAAATCATTGTCATACGCACACTAAAAAAAGTACTTATTAGTCACTGCAAAATATTTTATTAAAATGGACCTTACAAAATTTTTTGTGGCCACTACAAAAAAATTTGGTAGGTTCCATTTTAACAAAATATTTTGCAGTGACTAATAAGTATTTTTTTTTTCAGTGCAGAGATTACATTCGCCTAACTATAACTATTAAGAAATAGCCTTTAAATTATTATAACAAAACATTTTCGCTGATTTCTGACATTTTGATGGCGGGCCAGTAGAAATCTCTCTGCGGGCCGCCTATTGAGAAGGCCTGCCCTAGGGTTTACCAACAAGTGAATATCAAGCCTGTACACGCGATCAATAATTCACTACTAAATTCCGCAGCAAATTCCACAAATGGAAACCGTAATATTTTTTTTTATCTTAGTGTCATGTTCACGTACATGTGCAATGCACAGTTTAAGGCCATGCCTTTATTTGTTTATACTTTTATTTTGCGTTATCAATTGTTTACGCCTAAACGAGAGCAGGTATCAAAAATCTGTTCGGCAGTTTTATTTAAAGTCGTCTTCTCATGTTGGCTGAATTTTTTTTTCAAAACAGGAAATAATATGGATTTAGCTAATTATGTAACTAACGAAATTCTGGTTAATTTACTTTTTATATTGGAAACCGTATAATTTATTGTTTTGAAAATAAATTATCTATTACGGCAAAACCCATTCTTAACACAACTGCCAAACAGATTTTTGATATCTGCTTTCGCTTATGCTTAAAAAATTATCATCGCAAAAACAATGGACGCAAGAGAACATGACCTTAAAATGTGATGATATAAATTTCTCAAATGGACGGAATTTCACTAAAAAGTAGGCAGACGGAAATTCTTCTCACTCGTAAATGAATAATGGTGGACAACACACACGGTCGTTTGGTTTATTTTACTAAGATTTCAGTATTGCAAATAAAGTGATTTTGTTCAGTGCTTAACATCTATATAATTAGCGCTAGTGGGGGCATACTTGAGCAGAGTATGGAGCAGTGCTGAAATGGAAGACGGGGGAAACGGGAGATCCCCGAGAAAATCCACAGACCAACGGCATCGTTCGGCAGTGTTGTTGAGAACTGCATACTAAGTTCGCAAGAAGTTTACGAGAACGACGTTGAAACGAAAAATAAACTGAACACGAATAGGTTTATTTGTTTATACACATACACACAACAGGGTAGATCGGAACGAACGGACGTGTTAGTACTGGTATTTATGATCAGAAAAGTTCACATGAACCATATGAACATGGGGTCAACATGTGGCGGTTGTCGAGATACACACATAAATACATACATACATATATAATATGAAAATTCAGTGCTAGTCTAGCGAGCGGTTAGAACTCTCGCCTCCCACCCAGGCGACACGGGTTCGTTCCCGGATTTTTTTACATGTGGGAAATGTGGCGGACGTTAGTGTTGGCCGGCGGGCTTTCTCGGGGAACTCCCATTTCCCCCGCCTCTCACATTCCTTCGCTGCTCTATACTCATTTCACCCTCGCCTTATTCATTCTTCGGGCCGAGCGGGCGACAGGTATGTCTCGCTAGTCGAGCAGCCGGTCCAACCTTCACCCCGACATTCTTTCATACATAATGTGACCCTGCCAGTTGGCGGTACGCGGTAACACGTAGTGGATTTTCACTTTCCACTTAAACGTGAGTCCATCAATTTACTGTACGAACCAAACAGACAAGAGGATTTAAATATTTTATATAATATGCCTATAGCATCTCGTAAAAAAGAGACGGGTGTATTTGAGCGTCACGGAAAATCCGTCCGGACACATTTGACGGACGTCTGGTAACTAACTCTACACGGAAAGAGGAAGTACGCGGCTATAGACGCAGCTTCAGCCTTTGGTAAATTCATTTTTTTTAAACTGTGCCTTTAGTACACTGCAATTATTTAAATATATTCCCTTTGTTGTTTGGTCTTAAAGGACTGTACTGTTCTAAATGTAATATTTACAGTGCCATTTTTAGCAACAGTTGTTTCTCTAAGAGTTTGAGCTTATGGCCATGATCATTCATTTATTTAAAACAATTGTAAATAACTTAAGGAACTAAAATTAACTCATAAGGGGCGATAAGTGATAAAATGTGGTTTTCATTAATCGTGGATGTAGCACGAGAACTACGGTATACAGAAATTATTTTTACTCTCTATTTGGGAAACACACACGAGTGTAATATCACGATCTTTGAAAATTTCAAGACTAAGAGGAAAAAATTTCATAAATTATGTTTTCAATATACCCTTTATGTCGATCGAGCCCTTCAAAACAGATTTTCAGTTTCCTTCAAGGTGACTATGACAAAAATTCACAAAAATAAATTTCAAGATTTTTCGAAATTTCATCCATGAGTGGTAAAAACCGTGTGAAATATTATTTGGATGAATAATTAATACAGCTTAAACTTGACAGGACCATCGCAGTTATTTTCATTTCAATAGGACAACCATACGAATGTCAAAAATGTAATTTTAGGATATTTCGTTATTCCAGCCGTAAGGGGACGGAGATATTTCGAAACCTTGGTGATCTAGAGTTGCTTTTCACTTCAAAATAATCATTGTCCGTAAATCTATTAACATTTAGGCCAATCGAACCAGTTGTTTGATTCATAGAGAAGTTAACTAACATAAATATCTAAATATTAAGTACGTTTTTTTTTTATTATAGACAATGCAGTAACTACCACGGCAAAGACTTAATTTGTAAACCCTTCAAGGCTGACGTCCCGAATAGCAAGTATGACCGTCGAGAAATAACATAGCCTACAGAAAGTTTCTTCACTATTGTTACAACTTTTTGGAGAGGTTTTCTTGGCTTCTGGGCGTGAGCTCACACCGAGAAGTCAAGAAAAGGCAGACAACGGCCGCGAAAGCCTGCGATCTATTTTTGGAGGTGATTCATATGAAATATGAGTTATAGTTACACAATGCATTTTTTGCCTAGCGCAATTCGTAAGGGAGAAATTCCTCTGTGGTAATCGAATTTTAAAATTTTATTTTGCCGAAATATTGGAAACGATGGGGAGTTGAATTACTACTCTGTCTTACGGCCTATCTACCCACTAGCAATTTACGCAGTGAGTGACCCGATTCTCCCGAATGTGGAATGTGAGGCGAGTGCCTACCACTTCTCTATCTCGTTCGGTACGTGACTTACTGAAAAATATTTTTAAACATGTGAACGAATGAAGATTTATTTAAAATTCTAATTCTTTGTCCCTGGGAAAGAAGGTTCAATAATAATCAAGCTTTGAAGGTGGGAAGATTTGCAATTTGACTCGCATTCTGGAGGACCCAGGTCTGGGTCCCTGCTCCGGAAATCATTATTTCAGGTTTCCATGGTTTCTTGAAATCTATCCTGGCGAATGCTGGGGTGGTACCTTAAGACCATGGCCGCTTCCTCTGCTGAAGGGTATGGGGAGAGAGAATGGTAACTCACAATGTATAACAACTGAGTTATGCACATGTAAAGATAAGATAATATATGTCAAAGAAATTTAAATGAAATCTTCATCGTTTATAAATTATGTTTTTTACTTACTACAGTATACAACCAGTGAAAAAAGCCAACGACACAATAACAAAAACAATTATAACTATTAATTGGTGTAACGAGCTATAGAAGTGGGGTCTGCGATATTAAAACATTACTGTACTGTGATGCAATTTGTGGCCATATTGCTTTTTCTCTTATATTGAAATAACAATTATGTTCCTGCATAAAACTAAAATATTTAGAAAATGTGGGTTACCAATATGTGTCATCACCTTAATTAACAGAACATGTTGTGGGGTAAGGTAAGGCTTTATATCTCGTCGGCAACTAGTTATTTTTAAGTTAATCTGGATAATTTCAATTAATGTTGCTTTCCTTATGGCCACGTGGGTGATGCCTTCTGATCTCTGTTTCAATGAAATTGCGTTTTGGAATAATTGCAAATAGCTCTAATGTACCCCAAAAACCTTAAAGGGGGGTGTTAGGCAATGTTATTGTATTTTCAGTTTTTGAGCCATAACATTCACTCAAATTGTATTTTAACAATTTTGTCTTTATCAATATATATATAAACGTCTTGATAGAAATAATAATAGAACCTTTAATTAATTTGTCATGCAGAATCTTTGTCAGGGAATTATAGGTTAACGTTCATGAATTCCCTTGCAATGATTCTGCATTACTAATTAATTAAAGATTATATTGTTATTTATGTCAAGCAGTTTAATAAGAATGTATCTTACGCTTTGTGGAAGAGAAAAATTTGATAATACAACTTAAATAAATGTTATCGCTACAAAATTGAGCGCGGTTCACGTTAGTTTTCAACGTCTTTTTTTATTTTTATATTATTGTACCAGATATTTTTTTTTAAGTTTTAGACATAAATTATGATCAAATATTTCTCTTAGGAAGTTTTTGTATATCTCATAGTTTTTGCGTAATGAGTCGTAAACCTCAAAATTTTTTACTTTACGGTTTTATGTACGCCACTAAAGCCAACTGACATACCAAACCGAAAAAAATCACAGCGTATAACAATGTTGTAGGCTGTGATTTGACACATACAAAAATAAAAATAAATGTATTTTTGTATTTTTGAAAAATTGTTTAAATTTTCTTATACACTGAATTTTTTTCAGTTTGGTATGTCAGTTGGTTTTAGTGGCGTACATGAAACCGTGAAGTGCAAAGTTGTGACGTTTACGACTCATTACGCAAAGGCTATGAGAGTGACACAAATTTTCTAAGAGAAATATTTAATCACAATTTATGTCTAAAATAAGAAAAAAATATCTGGTACAAATATAAAAATAAAAAAAAAAGACGTTGAAAACTGAGTTTAACCGCGCCCTTAAATCCCATGTTTGGGTACGAAGGGAAGCCATTTTTTATGTGTTTATAAATTCATATCAGTTTAAAATGTGTTATGACAAAGTACAAGTCAAATTAGGTCTTGTCGCATTTTAATCGCGTGGCTTACAATTTATATTCGTTCGTGGAAAGTTTATTGACAACCCGGGTAGAGCAAACATTTAACAGGGGAGTTTAAAACGTTAGCAAAGTGAAATTTATTTACTCTCGTCCAAAACTGAACCACCATAATTCGGTCGACAACTCTTATAACTCAGCGATGAACTCGCACAATGTATAATAAAGTGGCCCGTGTGTTTCAGGGTTTATGTTAACGCCTATATTAGACCAGAGTGTGAGTGTGAGAGAAAGTGTGCACGCGTATGTCAGCTTATGCGTGCGCTCACGTGGAAGAGAGAAAGAATGAGTGTGAGAGAGCAATGTGTGTTGTGTAACTGTCACAGAGCCCACTGAACTGTTAGCAGGCTGCTGCCGGATGCAGCTTAACAGAATGTGCGGAGAATATCTGGTCAAACTGGGGAGGCTTGTATCGTCATAGAATGTGGATCTGAAAATGCCGTTAACTGTGTCCGAAACCGCCTGAATGTACACGTGATTAGTATTATGTACCTGTATATTTGAGGTTTTAGGGTTGAAATTTGATGAGTAGCCCACTAAATCCCCAAACAGCTCCATAAATTCGTTTGCTGTTTACTTACATTTTATGTCCCGCGTTTTAACTGACAAACCAATACATATTCCTTAAAAACTGTAATAACGAAACATAAAGGCACAAAGTGTTATAAGTATTAGTATTGAAGTTGTCATTATTTTAAAATAATTTTCAGATTGAATTCGTATCGCAGGAAGAGACGACACGACTAAGAATTTAATCTAAAATAATGAATGACTATTTAAATTAAGGGAAATACGTTAAAAAATTAACAATACAGCTTCGAAATACGAAGTCGTTTTCTAGTTTTCAACCTCGCCACTTGTATCGCTGTTGTGTAACATCCAAATCTATCCATCCTAAATTTCTAAAACCTAAAATTGCAGAACGTTGTCTGGGACACCACTTCTCATAGGGTGGCGCAATTTAGATCAGTATAGGTTAGTTCACGTTCGTTTAGATGTTTTTAAATATCAATAAAAATGCTGTGTGCTGAATTGCAGGACGGTTTTGTTACGTCAGAAAGCTACAATTTAGCTACTGTAAATAAATATTTAGCGTTGCGCAAATAATTGCGCCTGCGGTACGAGCATTTCTCGCCGAGCAAGGTAGCAAATAAGTATTTAAATCACCAAAAAACACCTGGGAAAACGTTCGCTTAATCAATCTCTTTCCTTCCTCCCTCATTTTTTTTCCTGTGAAAATATTTTTTCTCTTCTCAGGCCGGGTCTCAAATAAGGAGTGTGTACACTCTCACTTCAAACTCTCACTCTCGCCCACTATGGTTCACTCTTCAATGAAATTGAAACAGCCACCCTCACATGCAAACTCTCGAAGCACCGCAACCTAGCGAAACACTATTTGAAATATTTCTGAGGTTTTTGTTTTATTACTTTTTTTTAACCTTTTTTTGTGTGGTTAACTTGTTACCGAAGTTATTAACTAGTAGGCCCTACAGCATAACATAATCAAAAAAACATTATTTGTATGTGACAGCAGTGGACATATTTCCATACACTTATAGAATAATTGTTACTTACATTAAAAACTTGCCATCTCCTGGCACTTAAGAAACTACGCCGTGCACACAGACGTCATGTTTCTCTCGATTTTGAATAAAACAAAGATGTCTTCCCTCAGAGTGGGCGAAAGGACGCAGCGAGGAAGCATCGTCGCTCACTCTGGCTCACTCTCACTTTCGCCTACTCTCCCTCGAGTTTGGGAGAGCAGAGAGTACACTCTGAGACGTCAAGAGGGCGCGAGAGAGTGCTCTCTGGGCTATTTGAGATATAGTCTCAATTGCAGACCATGGGTTTCGTCCGAAAGGTAACGTTCACACCCCTAATATTATTTCACTTGTTAAGGGCGCCGCCTACCCACGCGTGAGAGGGTCAAAACCGACGAGCAGTAAGGTCGATCTTGAAGCGCGCATCAAATTCCACGTCGCCTCAACGAACCTCGGCGCTGAACTAGCGTGCAAGTTTCCCGCCGAACGGTTTTTACTATGGGACACTAAGCGGTGACCATATAATTTTATTGGTGAAAAGTCTGCAACTAAGTTCAGTGCAGGTCGCAATCTGAGTTTCACATACATCCGGTTAGTACATTTTGAAGTACGGAAGTCTGCAAAGGCAGTTTTTAGCCGCCATGTTGGCGGGCTGAGAAACAGTGCTTTTAGTGAACACGGTGTCTTAACAATGAGGTTCCGACCTTGTCTGAAGTTTGTTTTCTTTTCGTACGTTGGCACAATGGGCACAAGTGGAATTTTTTCGTTGAAAAAAATCTGTTTACGAACACACTGCAACGCGTTTGAAGCTTGAGGTAGGCGGCCGCCTTAAGGGCGCGGTATACCGCAATTTTCATCATCATTTTATTTTTTATCTGTACGAAATATTATTTTTCTTATTTTAGACACAAAATGTGACCAAATTTGGCTCTTATGAAATTTTTTTATCTCTCATAGTTGTCGCGATGGCTTGTTAAAGTCATATTTTGCATGTTTTCGTTTTAACGACTACACTAAAACCAACTGATATACCAAACTAAAAAAAAATCACAATGGATAAAGACATTGCAGGCTACAATGACATGCTCATAAAATTAAAGAATAAACATTATTTGTATTTTAAAAAAAAATTATTTTCATTTTCAGTATTTTTTTTTAATTCAAATAACTTTTATTCTTTATTTTTATGAGTATGACATTGTAGCCGGCAATGTCTTTATCCACTGTGATTTTTTTGAGTGTGGTTTATCAGTGGGTTTTAGTGAAGTCCTTAAAATGGAAACTTGCAAAATATCACTTTAACAAGCCATTACGCGAAAACTATGAGAGATAAAAAAATTTCATAAGAGCCAAATTTAGTCACATTTTGTGTCTAAAATAATAAAAAAAATATCTGGTACAAATAAAAAAAAAAATGGTGATGAAAATTGCGGTAGATCGCGCCTTTAAACCCACATCCTCGTTGGCACCACGGGTCTGAAGCATGCAGCGGCCTTGGAAGAAACGTGATGATTGCTAACAACTCCAGTATGTATCTCTCGTGTATTGAGAGGCTCACTCAGTGTGGCGGATACCCAGCGACTAGACTGCGATGGTACTGCCACCATTGAAAATATATTCAATGTTGCCACCACGCGACGGAATATATTCCCGGCCCTACTACACCCTGTCTCACGAACGAGTTAACGTATGAGACAGTTATGTTGGTAATGTTTTCTCTGGTCTGCTGCGGTCATCGTTTGATTTCCAAGATATTGACGTTAGATCATTCATATAGTTAAAATATCGTTTCACACAAAAAGAAATGCAATGAAAATCCCTGCATGTTCCCGCCTTTTGGCAGGGTCACAGTGTGTATGAGCATGTTGCGTGTCCGACCCGAAGAACGGATGAGATGATAGCGGAGCAGCGACGAAACGAGAGAGACGGGAGAGACGGGAGCTCCCCGAGAAAACCCTCCTATCGGCAACGTCCGCCACGATTCGCACATGCGAAAAATCTGGGACGGTACCCTCCGGGGATCGATTGCGGATTGCCTAGCTGGGAGGCGAGAGGTCTGAGCCCTCGACCATCCCGGCGGTTGAAAAAAATAATAATTTAAGTTTTAAAATGGCATATACCAACTGAAGTAACATCACTCGTTTATGGGATAGACCAGAGCTAACACGATCGACATCCTGATCAACGGTTAACCCTGCTCGAGAGCAGGTTGAGCCACAGATTAGAGAAAATACAGATGGAGCATTGTCAATGTGACTTCGTTTATTTACGTAACAATAGGGCGGAGTTTAATCAGATGTTCCTGTAGATATATTAAGAAATGAGGTTGTGATTGGATAACTCACAGCCAAATTTTAACGCTACAATGGTAACTAACAATTTTTTTACGTATCTGTATTGCGGATGGTCTCCACCAATCCGGTCTCAAAGTCTCACACCCTTCGCCATAGACCGTACGTCATGCTCGATTCGAATGTTTCGCTAATTTCTGGAGTGAGCTAATATTTGCATATCTCTGGGGTTCGAATCCAGGGGTGGCAGGGGTCCTGCCCCGTCACAAATGACCTTTTACGTTTAGCTTATCCGCAAAAAATTACAAATTTTTAAAATGGTAAATTCGATTTTTTTTAGAAAACGCCTTAAATAACACCGTTTTGCATCTAACATACTAACATTTTTTTGGGGGGATGACCCCCGGATTGACCTACTTTGACTCGGGGTATAAGCATAGATACCTTATAGGTAGAGCCGCGATTTTATGGCGAAAAGATTTTTGCAACATTTGGTTTCGATGCGTCATGTGCACACCTGCAGCTCTGCTACATCGTCTGTGGTTGGATGATTTTACGCTCACTGGCCTTGGCAAATTATAGACGTACAGACTCACAATAATCATATTTTGATTGGTGCAGTCAAATGAGAAACGTGTCTGAACAAAGACACGCTGCCAATAACCTTGAAACAGAACTGCCGATGTGCACGTGAGTCACTGAAACAAAGTGGGGCAAAAATCTTTTCGCTACAAAATCGTGGCCCTACTTATAGGGAATGTCCACCACCCCCCCCCCAAACTAGAGCTGGCTCCGCCTGTGAATTCCATAGTAAAAATAGATCGCGAGGGATCTAGTTAAGTTCTTGGCTCGTTGTTGAGATGCGGCGTATGCTGCGCCCTGCGCACTTCACATCCACCCTTATAGCTCAGTCACTTCCGAGGACATGAAACAGTAGGGTACCTAAATTCTTAAAGTTCTTGTGATTTAACTTTGGTCCAGCCACAAGAGACGATGTGCGAGGGTGTCCGACGTCAGCAAATCCTCGCGAAACTCTTCTGCCCGGAATTTATGCGGCGGCGGCGACTTTTAGTTGGCGCAGCTGCGCCGTAGCCCAACATGGCCCCACGGGGATAAATCTAGATTGGTTCTCTCCAGGAGGCGTTGGCGAATATATCTCGATCGTTTTACATTCCGAGGAAAACGTCTACAAAAAAAAAAAAACAGAAGAGACGAACTGGGAAACAGGAAAAAATAATGCAGTCTGAAAGATTCGATGTCGCATTGCTGCATTCTGCGTCAAGTACTATTATGCGAGGTTTACTGTCTCGTAAAGTCGAGTGTGTCTCGAGTTCTGACTTAGGTCTCGGCTGGTATAGTATCATCTGCAAGTGCGAGTGGCTGCACGGCTTAGCTTGCTCTCAGGTCTGTATGTCTGACGTGTCTGTGCTTGAAACTTTGCGTTAATGACTACGATTGATCAGGGTTAAGTGGCTGTGCGGAACTCTGCAGTCTCTCTATAACAACCTAGCGAAGTTTAATCTCTCGTAACGTTAGCAGTGGCTTGTTATAAGCTTGTCGAGTAAATGTTCGCATTTATCTCAATTAAGATCATGATCTTCTACATTCTACAGCTTATGGGAAAATTCCTTTTTGTAAGCCTCAAAGGTAGCACTTGTTCAATATGTAAATAAAAACCTGTATTGTTTTACGCAACTGTTTAGTTAAACAAATTTACGATCATTAACTATTCAGCGTATATCAAAATTGCTTTAAAAAGATAGCTTAATAGTAAAACAATTTTCAACAAAACTGTGCTATGGTTTCGAAATATCTGACAATTTTAAGCTGAAAGAAATTCCTGTTAACAGCAGTAGAAGGATTGTAGAAAAAACTTGGGTGCTCGCTTGTGTTAATTTATTTTCTTATAACCCATTGACCGAATTCCTTGCGGAATTGTAAATGTTTACCTATGTTTGCAAGTTGCAAATAAAGTCCTTTTGTTTGTTTACTTGTCTGTTTGTGTGTATCCTCTGTTTTTTGTGAGACACCATTTTTTTGCAATGGCGTATGTCCAAAATACTTCTTTAGTTTCTAACTTGTCCCCATTGCAAGACTCGTTCAAAAGTTACATTGGTGAAAATAGTTACCATTTAAGTATGTTTTTATTATTGTTTACCAGTTATGTGTGTAACATTTATACATAGTTTTCTTAGTAGTAAAATTGTTGTTTGTACTAAAGTGATAATTTTTCAAAGCAGCATAATTTCGTAGTGACTCAGTGTGCAACAGATCATAACTGAGCGTTACTAAAACTGAACTGTCCACAACAAGTGTACATTCAGGTGCAACTTATCAAAACACATAATTGACTTTAAACCACAACTAGAAAATAAAAAGTCAGGCCGCTGTCACACAGGATACAGAACTACTTCACTTAAACATGTTCAGTTTTATGGAACGGTTACACGAGCTACGACGAGTTCAGATCGCAGTTTCTTCTCGTTCATAGTAAACTGGTTTCATTTGTAGTTTCGAACAACATATCTTTAATGCTTCTCTTCTTTTGGCGGCTTGGAGTTACGATATGTGTAACAAATATGGCTGCTTTTTGTTCCGACATTTTACACTCGTTAAATTTAATTACCTTTTAGACGTTAAATAATTATATCCACTTTACACACACACAGCAGCATTTAGTTAGATGCGATATGATAATTAAAATGTCTCGAATGTTGAGTGTAGTTGTGAAAATAATTAAGGCCGTGTTCCAACTCGCTGAAAGAGTACTCTCTCGTCCACTCTTGACGTCACAGAGGGTACTTTCTACTGTCCCAACTCAAAGGGAGAGTGTGCAATAGGAGAGTGAACAAGAGAGCGATGATGTTCCCTCGCAGCTCATTCTCGCATCCTCTGTGGCAGCCATATTGCTTTAAGGTTAAACCATTTTATTTGTGTTTGTTAAGAATTAATTTTGCTCGTTGTTAGTTGTTTTAACCCGCCGTTCTTGTATTTAATAAATATATTATAGTAGATAATAATAACCTACATTAAATATATTGTAGTTCGCAGTGTAGATTATTTATTTATATACTTACAATTACTGGCGATAGAATGCAGTGTGCCGAGTGCATAGTGCGAGAGTAGACGTCCAAATTCGAATAAAGTGAGCCAGAGTGGCTGAGAGGGAGAGTGGGTAGTGAGAGTGCACACACTCTTGAATTGAGACACAGCCTAAGTATGGTACATTTCAGGTTCCAAGTTTGTTGAGGTTAGAATGTTCATTGAATTTATCCAGTCCTGCAAACTCGCAAACATGTTTAATCTTTAAACACGATCAAGCATGGCTGCCGAATATATTTAACTGAACAGGTTTTGGCTTCCAGTATGGCCGTGGCCTAAGTAGCATGTTTGCTGTGGAAATAGTGGTGCGGTATTTATTACATGCAGACTGAAATCATGTGGCATAATATATACATTTTAGTTACAGACTTAAAGTGTAGTATCGAACGAGGTACTATGCTCCAACGGTAACATGTTGGACTCGCATTCGGGAGGTCCCGGGTTCGATACCTGGATCCGGCCATCCTGATTTAGGTTATCCATGGTTTCCCGAAATCGCTCCAGGCGAGTACTGGGATGGTTCCCTAACAAAGGCCATGGCCGATTCCTCTCCCAGTTCTTGTCATTGTACCAAGTTGTTCGTCAGCCTCTATAATGACCTCGCTGTTGACGAGACGTAATCCCCACTTAAACTTAACTTACCTAAACGGTAGTTTTCAAATTGCAGATGGATTAGTTGAATTTGTAGGGTTAATCCGTGGAATATAACCAAGATTCAATCTGTTACCCCAATCTGCGGTTTTCTCACGTGTTTGTCAGTCAACATTGACAAAACAACAAATTCGTTAGTAAAAAACCTTCCAATGATTTTATTTTATAGTGTAACAAGCGGTAACACCTATGCATGATACGCAGTACCGGTATGTAACTACAAGGGTTATTATTTTTTTTTAAAAAAACTCCTATGGGCTGTATAAAAAGGGAAGAATTGTAAAATGCTTGTACTGCCAAAATATACGTACATCTTTCAGCTACGTTTAAACATAATCACCACACACAGATTGAGGCTGTGTCTCAAATAGCCCACAGAGAACTCTCTCGCACACAGAAAAAACGGTTTCGTAGTGCCTACAAAATGTTTGGTCAATATAGACCTCACGAGATAATTTTGTAGTGGTTAGAAATTTGTTTTGTACTCACTACGAAACTTTATTGGGGACAGCAAAAATGTTTGTGGTCGCTACAAAAAAAAAATTTGGTAAGGTCCATAATGACAAAATGTTTTGTGGTGACCAATAAGTATTTTTTTCAGTGCACCCACTTGACGTCACACACTGTACTATCTGCTGTCCCAAATTCGAGGGAGAGTGGGCCAGAGTGAGTGACGATGCTCCATCGCTGCACCCTCTCGCCCACTCTGCGGGAAGACATCTTTGTTTTCCATTAATTTTCATACCATAACCTAAAACTGGAACTGGAAAACATTTACTGTGAGTTTTCTTCAATCATTATTTATTTTCCCAGCGTTCCTTTTCTCAAGCTAGGTTGCAGTGCTTCGAGGGAGCATCCTAGGGTGGCTGTCTCAATTTGATTGAAGAGTTAACCAGAGTGGGCAAGAGTGACTTATAGAAAAAGCTTATATCTGAATTCGGCCAGATCTGAGACTGATCTGGACCAGATATGAATTAGTGTATATTTGCCTATCCCAGATGCCATATCTGGCAAATTTCAGATCTAGCCAGACCTGGCCCAGATTCACTTTTTCATTTGGGTGAGAGTGTGGAGTGAGGGTGTACACACTCTTTATTTGAGACCCGGCCTGAGAGATACTTGTACCGTAGCCCCAGCTTTCAAATATCCTCTGCAAACAAAGTTGCCGACCGCCTGTTGAAACTTGTTCGTTTAAACATTTCGGACGTGGTATGCGTACGAGGGCAATAAAATGTTGTGATTGAAGTTTCGTATCTTCGTGAGATATCCATGAAGCGATAGCAAGCGAATCGTAACATAACTATTGTTAACCACCTTCCTCCCAACAAGGTGCAGTGGCCAAACCAAAACATACGCTGAGGCGTGGTTATGGGACTGTCAACAAGTCTGCGACAATAAACTTTACGGCCAAATACGAGCTGCGTGGAATCATTAAATTTTTACAGGCAGAAATGCGCAATGCAGCAGAAATCTGTCGATGAATGAGCGTTGTGTACGGTACATATGTATATAGGTGGCAACTTTCTTTGCAGAGGATATTGGAAATCTGATGAACCGGTATGGCAAGTGTCTCAGAGTCTGTGTGGTGCTTATGTTATAAAGTAGCTGAAAGATGTACATATATTTTGATAGTAAAAGCATTTTACAGTTCATTCCCTTTTTTACAGGCCATCGGAGTTAAAAATAAATAATAACCCTCGTACACATGGACTGTCATACAGCGATTGTCCTCCGTGATGGTAGCTAAATGAGGCAAATTTAGGCACACTCTGCATATGCAAATAGCTGAGTATCCACAAAGTTTTCAGGGTGGAATTAAAAAAAAGTCATGCAAATTACTTCATTTTTCCCAACTTATCAAGTAAATTTTTGTTATTTTTTATAACACAGTTAAGACATGACATTCTTAATATTCATCTGGAAAACCCGAAAAATTCAAGGAAATTTGATACTGATATGTTACAGCCCAGATAACAAAACTGAAATATAAAATTAAATGTTTATGGAATTCTATTTGAAGAAAATTCTATATAACATTTCTTGTCAGCTATGTGAGTAAAATTTTTTTTCCCAAAGTGAAGCATTTCTTCGGCGTAACCTTCTGTTCCTCGCAAATATCGTGTCACAAGTGGTTCATTAGAACTGTATCACAACGAAAAAATGTTTACTCGTGAGGTTGATAAGAAATTGTTCTATAGAAATCATATTTTTTTGCACTGACTTGCTTACGTTATTTAATGTTTTAATTGATGGGAATGCGTTCTTTCAAGGAAAATAATTCAATGCTGTCTTTGGAATAATTGAAATTTTGTTACGACATTAGTATCACGTTTTTGTACATTTAGCGTCGATAGGATAAAGAATAAACAACGACTTGGTAGTCGGTGTAACGTAACATTGACGGAAAAATGTCGTTAATTGCAGAAGTGTAGTTTCAAGAAATTTCATTTCTGCAACTCTGCAAGCAAAGATAATAATTTATTTTGTCTTTAAACTGACCTCTAAGTTATTGTCTATGCAATTTCATGATTAGCATAAATGTAGAAAAATTAACAGAAAATAAACGTTACAGTAATAAGTTAATAAATATAAAATGACGGTGGACGTTACAATCTTAAAATGAAAGTCTAACAATTGAGAAAAACAACAACTTTTTGATGTTGGACTTCCCATGCCGTATACGGCTATGTTAACCCAGACGCTGTGAGATAAAGTATTGTTTAAAGTGTACTGCTCTTCCAACTTGCTCTTGCTGGATTTGTAAACAGGAGGTAAATGAACATCTTAGATATTCATGAGCGTCGTTGCTTAAAATAACTAGTATGAAAGTTGAAAAACTTTTCCTTGCGGGTGAGAATTTGTGTGTAATATATTTCACATTGGTACTTCGGTGCTTCCTATTCATTTATTTGTTGACTATAAACATTGAAAAATAAATACATCTTGACATAGAAATCGTTTTAAATTATCTACAAATAAATGTTATAAAGCAATTAAAAGTTTTGCGTAAACTTTAATTATGAAATATTAATTAATTTGTAACAAACTATAATTTTATGTAAACATTTTCGTTCTCTAGAATCAGCAAGAAAACAGGCGGCATATTTTTTTACGAGAGATATGCACCACATTTATTATATTTCCCATTCACTGAGCATACATTTTAACACAATTTAATGAGCACATTTTCACTGAAACTTCGCTGCTTTAGAATGAATATAACAAGTTCAGAAACTAGAAGAGTTATAAAACTTTTGTCACTACAAAATCTTTGCTAAGTAAAATTTTCTGTATTTAAAGAAAAGAAAACAGTGTTGCACCAAATATACCGCGAAGGACGAATTAAATAATTTAAAAGTTTCGTAAAAAGTTTCCTTTATGTTTTGCTTCGGGTGCCGTATATACGATGATCACACTACGTCATCTTACTTGAGATTTTAGTTTCACTTTTTTCAGTAATTTATTTATTTTACATTTATAGTGCCCACGGTTGGCTACAAGACCATAGAGGAACACTGTACAAATAACAACCATACACACATAAAACAAGAAAAACAATCTACAGTAACATACAAACTAACAACAGGGGCAAGACAGTAGACCGACGAACAAACACTAAACAAGCGGATAACTAAACAATCCACTATTAGCTAACAACATTGAACAAGTGGGGTTGATATCAGAAAGCATATGCTCTAATAACTATTAATAAGTATCACTGACAAAAAAGCAATTGGCGAAGTGTAAAAAAAATATAATCTTTGGGGAAGGATGACTGTCGAATTGGTTGTAATTAAATATGTGGCAGTAAAAGTGATGATGGAGAGTTGTAATCAAGCTGTTTGGTATATTTATTATAATCTTTAGTTATTCTATAAACTATTATCATTTGTCGTAGTATGTGATGTTATAATGTTGATGGGACGTTGACCAATTGCAGTAATTTTAGGCCCAACATTATTTACAATTTCGGGAGAGTGGATTTTGTTTGTTAAAATTGTATGCATTAAAAGGGCATTAAGCATATTTCTCCTTTCTGATAAAGGAGTGAAACGTATGTCGGTATGGAACTTGTCAGATATGTATATCGTTTGATGTTTTCCTGTTTTTTTTCCTACATTAGTATCGGTGGGAGTGAGGTTATTTCAGATAGTTGAGCAGTAATCAAATTTATTACGTACTAAAGAGAGATATGTGTTGATGGTTGAGCCAGGGTTTGAGGCAGCATAAGTGATACATTTGATTAGACCAAACACTTTAGCTGCTGAGGTTCTAAGATGTTCAACATGATGGTGAAAATGTATTATTTTTTAAGTCTTGTTAACGATTTGGCGCCAAGATAATGTTTTATTTGTAGAAGAATTTGCTGCTTAAAATTATTCCAACCGTATAAAGTAATTGTGTTTGCTGGACCGTCCGTTGGTTGGATATACGTAGTTATTCACGAACACTTTATTATTTGTTACTGTAAGTTCATTTACTGTACGGGACTAAGGTCTGGGACCCTGGCCTTGAGGGAACGTGGGGTTGTATGGAAGCAGGTTTTGTCGGAATGAGGGATGTTGTCGGCAAGAAATGTTCCCAGCTAGATCTCCCAACGCACTGCCAGTAACAGACCTCGCCCTGACATCTAGGCCTGTTTATAAACAACACGATCTTCCCAAGCCAGGGTCCCAGAGTTGAGTCCCACACAATAAACATGATTTCATGCGTGCTAGTATGCATTGAAGAAATTACCGTATTTGATGTGTTGTGCTTTAAGTTGGCTGCCTGGGTGGGCATTTGTTTTAGTGTGCTCGTGGCCTAAAAGTGCGAAGCGATAAGGACGACACAGCACGCGCATCATGCCTCCCCCTAACCGCTAGTGAGGTGAGATTTTGGTCAGCGCTTAACATCGAGGTCTTAAGCGCTGGTGAGGGGTGACATGATGTAAAAGACGGGGGAAACATGAGATCCCCGAGAAAACCCGCCAACCATCGGAATCGTCCGGCACGATTTCCACATGTGAAAATCCGGGGTCCGAATCCGCCGGGAATTGAACCCGTATCACCTTGGTCAGAGGCGAGAGGTCTGACTCCACGGACCCCCTTAATCATTAGTGAACTGGCGTGCAATCTTATCGTCATAAACTCTCCTCTATGAGACATTCACTGGCGAACCTATAATTTTATCACATTATATTTAAGATCTAGGTATAGTCTGGGGCTGAGGAGAAGGCAAGGATCAGGAATGCGGCTGGCGGTGGCGACAAACTGAGGGCTACGTGGCCCTAACCACCACCCTGCCGCTCTGCCGTACCTTCTCCTCAGATCCCTACTATACGTTGCATCCACTTTTACTTTTTAAATATTCCTAACCAAAATTATCGTGCTGTAAAAGGACAGCAAAAACGCATATTTTCACCATTTTCGCTCGCGAGAAAACCAAGCTCCATAGAATAATGAAGGACCTGAAAACGATGTGTATTATTCTTTGAATACTATTCCTAAACAAAGCGTATATCACTCGCGTGTATCGAGTTATTTGTTTTCGAATACACACGTGAAATGCCAAATGGACTCAATGAGACAATGAGATGATAATTGATTATGTGTCCCAGACATGCTCGATTGTATTTAAGAGTGCGTCGTGTATAATTCAGCGCTGAAATCATCAGTTCAGAATTGTAGGATTCTCGAAACCAATTTGCAAAAATAAAAAAAATTGCAATCCTAGACAATAGTGTTTGCCAACTTTCTGAGCAAAAATTATTCTCGAGTAACGTATATCTGATAATCAATCCCTGACGCCGTAATATCGTACGTATAATTGCTGCGAAAGAGAACAAGCTAAACAAATGTATAATTCTGGGTAAATGTTTGCTAACAAAGTTGACAAATATGATAATCAAGGATTGCCGTTTTGTAGTTTTTCTATATTGACTTTCAAATAGTGTAGATCTCAATTGAAGGCTTCAGCGCTTATTTATCTACCACGCACTCTTTTAAGTCTGGAGAGCGGCCTGAGCAAGGGAGAAGTTTGATTCCCTCCTCGTCCAGCATGTCATCTACTACATAACTCGGTCATCCATGAATTGGAATCGCCCACCAATGGCTAGAATACTAGATTAAGGTAATTCTTCTGTTATCCTGGTCACTAAACAACACGCAAGGGAGGGTATGATCTGTTCACGATAAAGTGATAACTTTTGAAGCCTTGGTTATGTTTTCCTTTCAACCATCTTGTACTAATAATAACAGAATCTTTCATTCATTTGTCATGCAGAATCATTGCAAGAGAATTCTTGAAAGTTAACTTATAATTCTATCGCAATGATTCTGCATGATAAATTAATAAAGATTCCAGTACTATTTATGTCAAGCAGTTAACAAAGAATATATCCTATGTTTTGCCGAAGAAAAAATTTTGATAGTGCAATTTGAATAAATGTTATGGCTTAAAAACTGAAAATACAATAAAATTGTTCAACATTCCACTTAAGAGTTACTGGACGGTAGTTTTCTCTTTACGTTTGAGGCACGAAAACGGGGATGGCGATAAGTCGAACGTAGCACGTCCGTCAAACACCTCATCGCCTCTATGCGCGGAGGACTAAACTAGCGCGCAGTGTTTTCCTAGAATGAGTTTTTCAACGGGACTTCACTTGATGGCCGTGTTGTTTTATTTGTGGATTGTATGACATAAAGTCCAATGCAGGTTTTTATGTCTTAGTTTTACGATTACGATCGATATTTTCTCAGCTACAACAACGTGATAATGCCATTTTGAACACTTGAGGAATTTGGGAGACATGTTTTAAATAAACGGACATCATTTTTTAAAACATAGGGACACAGTTTGAAGCGTGTCTTCTTTTCGGAGATAAAAGCATTGGAAACATTGTTAATAGTTGTAAAAGAAAAAATACTTTACGTAACATGCTACAGCACGTCTCACGCGTCCGATCCGCTAACCCTTAAGGGCATGGGCCCGAGTTTCTTCGCATTTAACGACAATTATTTTTTAAAACATAAATGGGAGCCGATATCGTAAAATCGCTTCGTAACTTTGTTATGGCTGATTCAAACTTCATACTCTAATTTTGTCGAGTCATAAGACTGCAAAATAGTTGCTAATTTGTTATTCAACGAAATTTACTTTTAATTCATAAATTAGCTCTACCCATCATACAGTTTGTCTCAAAAAATTACATTGCATAGTAAAACCAATTTGCAAAAAAGTTACGAAGCGATTTTACGATATCAACTCTCGTATGCATTTAAAAAAATAATTCTCTCGAAAGCCGAGAAACTCGGGCCCAAGCCCTTAAGGTTGTTTGGTAAATATCTTGAAAACTTGCGCAAATAAAAATTACTATAAAAAAAACTTTTAAGACACCACATAAAGTTTTTTCCACATTTAAATTTCTGCAGCAATATTTTCCACATCTCAGTGCAGAAAATTTGTTTTGTCCAAAAGCAAATCTTAGACTTTTGCCTCGAAAATAGTACATATTTTGCTGTCAAAATAAGCCAAAATAAAGCGAAATATTTTTTTGCTAGCAAACAGTACCTAATATTAAGAAACGGTCTGGCAAAGTTGTGGATCGTTTGACTGTACAAAGTTTCAAATTTTTTCAAAGCATTCGGTTAAAAAATATTTGAGTTATTTGCAATTGTTTGAATTAAATGAAAGATCCACACCGAAAATACTTTAACATGTAAATCCTTATCCTAGCTCACGCCACGGCTCCAAGAAATGCAGCACCCCAAATCTTCGCTCATGCCAGTCTAAACTCCTGAGTCGTCTGTAACACATGGTTCTCTCGGCCGCATAGCTTAATGAAGACGGAGCAGAACTGAGGCGTCAAATGCTCCCAGTTGCCGTACAACTCGACACCCTCCCCCACACCCCTCACTGGGCCAGCCCCATTCTTGTACGCGCGCGCCCGCAAGCTGATATTGTTTCATCAGGCTGCCTCCAAGCCTGGAGGGATCCACCTCCCTGGAAGAAGTTGTGCGCCCTCTACAGCTCCACCCTCGCTTGTTCCCCTCACCAACTTCATAAAGAGTGGAGCTGACGGGGGTAAAAGTTAGCCGGGCCGAGGTCACGTGGTAACCCGAGGGGCGCGCGGCGGAGGGAGGGCGAGAGAAAGGCCACCAGGAGCAGATCTGGAAAAAGTGGAATAAAAGTTTGGGCAGTGCCCCTGGGGGAAGAGTGTGCGAGCTGAGAGCAGGATGGAGATCATGAAAGATGCTCGACCACGCGGCAATATGGTTACTTTCGGCGGCCCTGGGGTGATGAGCGTGCCGTGAGGGGTTTGTCTTCACAACGCCCCAAGTCTCAGGCTTGCTTGCTGCTATTTACGTTTGGGGCACGGAAACAGGAAGGCGGTAAGTCGAACGTAACACGTCCGTCCAACACCTCATCGCCCCTACCCACGAATGGCCAAACTAGCTGCAGTGTTTTTGTAGAATGTGTTTTTCATTGGGACTTCAAACTATGACCCTGTTATTTTACTTGTGGAAAGTATGTGGTAAAGTCCAAATCAGGTTTCTTAGTCTAAGTTGTACAATTACGATCGATATTTTCTCAGATACAGCAACACGGAATTTTTTTTTTTTTTGCACTTTTGAGGAACTTGGGAATCATGTTTTTAATAAGCGGACGGAATTTTCTAACTCATAAGGATACCGTTTGAAGTCAATCTTCTTTTCGTAGTATGATTTCCAACGGGGTCGGCCCTCGGATTTTTCACATGTGGGAAACGTGGCGGACGTTGCCATAAGCTGGCGGGTTTCCTCGGTGTTCTCCCGTTCCCCCCGGCGTTCGCATTCCATCGCTTCTCTGTTGCCGGACTTCATTTCGTGTTACCTTTATGGGAGTTGCATACGCCTGAGGCCACCAATCGGGCTTTTTGCTATCGCAGTGTGATGACCTTGAGAACCCTACCCATACCACATGTAATGTCCTCGCCTCGGATATCCTCCCCATGTCACATTTATTTAAATATAGATCGTTCGGGATAAAGTGAGCACTAAAAATTTAACCTTTGATATATATTACTAGCCGTTACAGCATATAATTAAACATTATCAATAGTTCCCTCACTGTTTGTATGGTTGGCAGCGAAATTACGCAATATAGTTCCGTGTATTTTTCTATTTGAATAATAAAATAATACTTAAATAAAATCTATTGAGATAGTAGTACTTGTACTTTATAAAATTAATAAACAGTTTTTAATCAAACTATTTAGGTTCCTACCGACTGCACAATTCATCTTACACGCTCAAACATCAAGTGACGTGTCCATATAGGTTAGACATGTCCCGTCGTTAGCCGTTACGCGAGGAAAGATACGAACTGGATGAAAATAGAAATTCAGCAGGGCTTTTTTAAGTGCTCACTTTATCCCGAACCGCCAATATAAGTTTTTTTTGTCGTACATTAACCGAATGTAACTTCACGCAGATTTGAAAAGGGCGCGATACATGAAGTTACGTTTATAAAGTCTACAGTCTTGAATTAAAGACAGGTTTTCTGAAGTGACATGGGACAAATTGCAAACAAAGAGCAAACAAACATTTGAGTCAAGGTTTGTCCGAAATAACGGAGTCCTTTACCTTAAAATTTCCGCCGGAATAAATTACATGGGATTCCGATCCTACAGGTTCGCTAGAAAATGTTTGCTCAACAAATATGGCAAATTACAAGTATATCATTTTCTAGAATTCTTCTTTTTTGGATTTCTTTTCACACTGACTACCAAATACTTTCAGATTTCTAATAATTACAGATTTCTAGTAATTAATTTATCGTTAATTCATGTACCACGCCCTCCCAAGCGACTGGTAATCAGGGGTGCAATTTTCATTCATATTTGCGTTTACCATTCGCCCATCTGGACCAACTGAGCTCCATGTTGATCACAGATGATATTGGAGAAACTATCGTTGTAACCATTACCTCCCTTACTTATCTTTGGATTTTCACCCAATTTCATGGCTTATGGTTGGAACCGTTAGTTGTCTGTGTATTGGCGAGTAATTTTTTAATTATATTGTTAGAACTATGCTATTAAATATTTATTAAATGGCGCGGTGGTTAATAATAATCACCACATATCATGAACTACGTACTGAATTTTGGTATGCCGTACCGTTTAGGGTTCGCATCACACTGTCACAGAATAAATAATGCTAACAGAAGCGACAAGGAAAGCTTTTTCATTGTTGTTATCGTACCAGTTCTCGGGGCGTACATGAATATAAACAATACCACGTGGATTACAGACATTGGTTTATATAACCTCCTGTAGTGCTTAAAATACTGTAATGAGTAAGTATATTGTTTAATATTTAAAAATGGTAAACATGACGATTCGAGGCTAAACATCAGATAATAACTAACTCTGTTAGAAACGACATAATGGAGCTTTTTAACAGTTGTTAATGTACCAGCTCTCGGGGCGTACAGGAATGTAAACAAAGCCACATGGAATTTGAGACATTGGTTCAAACAAACACTTATATTTCACGAAATACTGTAATTTGTTAATGTCTCATTTACGTATGTGTAAATCATAAATGTGACGTTACTTACGTATCAATTTCCTCACAGGTAATAAAATAAGGCCTGATAAACTTCGGGATAACCAAACTTCTGCGAGCTCCGACGCCATGGCAGTCCAAAGAGAAAACGAGTACGATAAAAATCACGTCTTGTCGCTTCTGTTACTACTTTTTTATTCTGTGACACTGTTAAACACAGAAAAATATAAATATCATGGAGCATCATTATAACAAGCTACGCGTTGAGCAGGCACCGATACCACAGAATAAATAAGTAGTAACAGAAGCGACAATAAATGCTTTTTCATTGTTGTTAACGTACCAGCTCTCGGGGCGTACAGGATTATAAACAAAGCCACATGGGATTTTTTATTTTTATATATTTTTTATTTATTTATTTTTCACATGTTCCTATGAGTCATCTCGACTCTTTACTAGGAACTATACAAAATAAAAGTAATGAGGAACAGAATGATTACAAATAAATATCACAGAACCAGTTACAAATACTACAACAGCAAAATGTACATAATAATATGATAACATGGAAATTACAATCTGAAACACATAGATTACCATGTACCATTTGAGGGTACAAGTAGCAGAATATGAGACACACAGTTAGAAATACAGTGGAGACATACAGGATAAACATAAATTAAAATATATATGTAATAGAAACATACAAAAATACAATAGGAACATTGTGGGAGAATACAATAGCCGACAATGCAAACATACAGTACGAACATAAAAAAAAAACCATACAGTAGGAACATATATTATAAACATACATTGGAACAAATACTAGACATACAGTAGGAGCATACAATGAGAACATAATATGGGAGTAAATAGCAGAAGATACAAATATTTAGACCAATTTATCCTACAGCAGCAACATACAAACAGGGACAAAAACATGTATATGATATCCATAACAACTATGACACTGGTTTAAGCAACAGCTTATATTTCAAGAAATACTGTTATTTGTTTGTACCTCAATTACACATTTGTAAAGATCAAATGTGACGTTACTTACGTATCAGTTTCCTCCCAGATTATATCATAGATCCTACCATAGAAAAAATAAGGTGGATCCTACTGAACTGCAGTCTTACCAAACTTCTGCGAACTCCCCAACACCACAGAATAAATAATGCTTTTTTATTCTGTGCCAACACCATGACAATCCAAAGAGAAAGTGAATACGATAAAAATCACGCCTTGTTGTCGCTTCTGTTAGTAATTTTTTATTCTGTGCCGATACCGTTCTGTACTGCTATGTACATAGCATTACGCATTTTTTTTTTTAGAAACAAGGGCAATTTTGGCTTCCCTTTACACTAACGGAATATTTTGTATGTATAAACTCAAACATTATTTATTTTTGTAGAACTTTGGCAAAGTTGCACGCATAATAGGTTTGTAGGTATTAACGAGATTATTAGAGACGGAACAGGAAGGAAGCCGGCCATGAACCTTGTTACAATAACCATCTGACATTTTTTCGGGTCAAGCTTCAGATGTTACAAAAATGTCGCAAACTTCTCTACACCCCACACAGGCTAGGACTTCCTTTTCATAAGAACTACAATTCTTTCCTCGTGACGTTAAAGTCTTACTCACGTAAGCTTTCTTTTGTCGCATTATTGCAATGAAACTGTTCCTTACGTCGCTGTCGACATGTTAACTTGGATAATTTATTTTTTTTGTTCAAATCGGGTCAGCAGTGGCGGATCCAGACCAAGGTTTTAGGGGGGTGGGCGAATTATACATATTCACGTCATTAAAGCGGGGGGTCCGGGGGTCCTCACCCGGGAAAATTTGGATTTGAAGGTGCAAAATGGTGCTATTTAAGCAGTTTTGTTATCAATATACCATTTGTAGGAATAAATAAATAAATAAGAAAATGATTCGTTTCAGTGGAGAATAGGTGTCTACATGGACCCACCGCCTGGTTACATCCCTGGGCCGAACAACTTATGACAGATTACCATAACAAAAAAAAAAAAAACACTTTTACAAATTAGTTCCTATCGTGGCTAAGTGTTACCAGATATTCGCGCTGTTCATATGAACTAAAATTAGACGGACAAATATATAGTCGAACCTTAAATACAGTATACTATATTATGTAATACCAACACACTGTTAGTGCTGGCAACAAAACACTTCCTTCGCAAAATCGTAAAATAAATAGACGAGTAATTACATGGGAAAGGAAAATACACAGCATCTGCTGAAAACAAGCTGCATTTTTCGTTGCCAGTTTAAAGTTTATATTTAGATGAAATCGTTTTGTCAGTTTCACTGTACGTTGTGTGTTTCTTGACATTTCTGTTTCTTGACTGTTTTTAGTTCAAAGTTACCCATACGAGTTCTTTTAGACATGATAACCGGCAATAACAGAACAGCAATACGTTTTCACAACAGTTTTAACAGGAAAAAAATTTCTAACCAGTCAATCAAAATTAAGCGAAATATCATACAAAGGAATCAAGAAATTCTGTTTTCTTTATAGCACTATTGAAGAAACATTAAAACGTCTCATAAAAATTTTCTAGCCTCGAGTATTAAAAAAAAAAATTTGTTTAAAAGTTTAAAGCATAGATTCTACACATCTTAAATAAAACATTACAAATTAAAATGAAACTGACGTAGAGGAATTTATGTAGAGCTCACAAGCACTGCAAAATCTCATAAGATTATTCAGTAATTTCACTTAATTTTTATATTTTTAGCAAGTATCCAACATGAAATAAATTAGAAATATGTTACTTCACTAAATGCTATAAAATGTTCATAACAATTCAGCAATTCAAGAAACTTACATTAAATTACAAAATATATACGGCGATTACGTGATTTGTCAAAACGGTCAATAATTTTTCCTACTTTGACATCAATGTCACTATGTATATTAAGTAAAGCTAAGCCATTCAGACGCTCCTCACCCATCCGTGAATGCAGCCACTTCTTCAAGTGTCTTAATGTAGAAAAAGATCGTTCTGCACTAGCCACACTATAGGTGATTCGGAATAAAGTGAGCACTAAAAAAAGCCCTGATTAATTTCTATTTTCTGCCAGTTTATATCTTTCCGTTACATGTAAACATCAACATTGCCACGTGCTTTTATTTACATAGTCTTGTTTAATGTTTACTTTTACGTTACAGTGCTCCGATAAATTTTAGCTACAATATGTACTCATTAAATGCACGGGGGCTGAATACATTCTATACTCAGTAGGTGGTAATCTTAGATATAAATACCTGCGAGTTAACGTCTTATAACACTGGTTTCTCTGCGTCTACTCTAACGGCGCTATTAATTACCGTTACGAATCTCGTAAATCCATGCACAGTATATTCGAACTTTTAAATTAAAACCGTCACTAAAAAAACACACGACACACGCAACTCGAGAATTAAAATTCCGTTCAACATACTGCAATGAACGACGACGTTGAATGTGTTTATCAAAAACCCATATTCATTTCACAACGGAAAAACAAACTGAATGACGCAATGCGGCGAAAACCTAACTCTGATGCCATCTGTCGGTGAAATTTTGAACTATCTCTGCGGCGCGAAGCAATAGCGGCGTGTGCCAACGATAATCG
>PNEQ01046756.1:0-56021 GCA_003012365.1 Medauroidea extradentata | reverse complement strand
TTTGGCTTATATGCAGTAACGGCTAGTGATTTTTTTCAAAGGTTAAATCTTTAGTGCTCACTTTATTCCGAATGGCCTATAACTGGCAATGTGGCCAGCACCAAAAGTAGTGTTTTAATTGTTGGAAACAGGCTCCCTTTTACAGTGCAAATATGCATCCATCGCAATTGTTATTGGAAGACATCCTTTATCACGCTCCCGACGTAACTGTAACTGCCATCATTGCAGCTCACTTTCCAAAAGTTTTCTTGCTATCTCTTTTTCGTATCGCAGAAATCCGTGGTGATTTTGAAGAATATTCAAAACATCCCGAGAAAACTCTTCTGAATTAACATTCTTGTCTATTAAAACAGACGGAATACACAATTCTAGACTGTACAATTGTAGTGTCATGAGCGAGACCCATGATATGAGATCTTCGACAATGTTTTCGAGGGTAGGGATAAAGAAAATTGTTCTAAAGTAGGTTTCCATGTCACCTGTAAAAATATTAAGTCGGCGTTGTTGTCTTTTGGCTATTCTGGGTATTTTCAGTTCCGTCCCTAAGTCAACAGCCATAAAATTATGAAAACAAGTCTCACAATCTCTTCGTTTCACGTCTAAACTGCAAAGAGTGTTTTCAAGCAAGTCTTTGGCTACTACCGTCTCCAAAGTCTCTTTCTGAAATAATCTGCTGATGGACAGAGTGACTGCAAGTACATCAGAAAGACATATTAAGCACACTAAAAATTCAGTCTCACAAATAGCAGCACTTTGAGCTTCGTTACTCCATCCTGAGATATCTGACAGGGCATCTGCTATTTTCGGCAAAGACTGTCGGAATTGAAGGACGCTGTCATGCCTCTCAACCCATCTTGTCTCACATAATCATGTCAACTGCCTGCCAATTATTTGCCTAAGAACTGAATTGCGTTTTGATGAGCCAGAGAAGAAATCTATCACTTTTTTCTAGAAAGTGAGTACTCGCTAGATTATTTTACTTTAAGTCTTGCATAATACTTTGCTCATTTTAATACTGATGTTGTATGTATGCAGACTACTTCATATTTTTAATTTGTATATAGTGCAAACTCAAATTTTTAATTTTTTTTTCGGGTTTAGGGGGAGGGGTGATCGCCCTCCTTTAAATCCGCCACTGCACGACAGAGGGATTATATAATGCCTGTTTCAAATTCTTAAAAGCCTTCTTCTTGCTCTTCTCATAAATAAACTGAACATTTTTCTTACGCAACTTGTTAAAGGGGAGCGCAAAATTTTAGCGTAGCTGTCAATAAATCTAGAAAAGTACCATATCATACGTATGAAGCGTATGATTGAGGGAAATACATTTAAATGTTTAGGCCGTAGAATCTTCTTTGGGTCGATAATGTGTTGTCCTCAAAACAAGATAAATCTCGGAAATCTGATATTTGTCTTCGACCATTGTGACTTCCTCAAAATGATCTACAAATCCTAAATTTCTTAACATACTGAGAACAGTCATAAAATGTTCTAACATGTTCCTCGGGATTTTTAGAGAAAACACAAACCTCATCAAAGTATCTTTTAAGAATTATTCCCCACAGGGGTAATTTAGGTTGGGTCGAGTGTTAACGATTTCAATTTGGCTGTCGACTTCGGTTCACTACGGGAACACGGAATTTACGTCAAGTAGAGTTTTTTGTAGAGAACTACTATCTCCTCTACTTATCGTCTGGTGTGTGCCGCCGGAAATTATGAAAACAACTAACAAAAACGAATTAGAAATGGGCTGTAAACTTGGGGAAAGCAATGTGTAGTTTGTTTAGAAAGAATAAAAAAAAAAAGATCGCGGGGAACATATGTGTGATGTGCAGGCAAGTGGTGCAAACAAAAGAGGTGGTAATTTTTCTGCGAAGTAAGTGGCGTAAAATACGTTTCCGTAGTTCAGCTGACGCAGATACAAGCGCCCGCCATAGGTATTAATGATTTGCAACTAGTCTATCGAGGTGCATTTTATTTTACAAACACCCAGCGAGTTATGGAAGCTTCGGCTTCCGGTCTCACAACAACAAGGCCTCCGAGGACATATCGCACCTCCAGTGCACTACCAGCATAACTCAAAATATTTCATTTTGAGATAAATCCAGTTGTACATACATACGTAAGTTACTTTTAATTTTTGAACGATTACAGTGTAATATAAACACAAGACTAAATATGTTGGCATTGCACTGAAACATAACTACTGTTGTTTATCCTCGTGCAACATAAATAGTAGAAATGTTAGTCTTGCACTTTGGCAAAAATGCTAAAAAACAAAATTTTTTTCTTGTTCGGAATTATTTTTTTGGTTATGTTAATATTGCACGAGGTAGAGAAAACTATCCCGTTTTTCACCACAAACATAAATCGAAAATGTTGATTTTATATTATGTTGCACAGAAAAAACTGTTGTGTGGTGGCTACAAAATAATTTGTCAACATGGACCTCTCAAAATAATTTTGTAGTGGTTACAAAATTTTGTTGTAGTCACTGTAAAACTTTATTGGGGACAGAAAACATTTTTTGTGGTCACTACAAAAAAAATTGGCAAGGTCTAGATTAAAAAAATATTTTGCAGTGACTAATAAGTATTTTTTTCAGCGTGGCATTGTATTGGCTGTACGATGTGAGAAATTGTCGGCCACATCGCTCCTATACGTAAGGCGGCAAACCGGCCCTCGATGTTCCGTCGTGCCGCTGAAACTACAGGACTTATAAGTGGGGATCTTATTATTATGTTAGTCGGAAGTCTGCTGCACCAAAGTTCCTTGTAGTCCCCTATTTTCTTTTTGTTTTTATCTGAGTGACTTATTTTGTTATGTGTGCAAGAAGACAGTTTTTATCTTGGTGGAAGGCTCGAAAATAGTATTTCTAAATGCTCGAGATGTTTTAAGTACTATCGTTCTCTGCAATGTGTTCTCATTTCGTAGATTAACATATTTCAACACGTTTAATAAGTTTACAAATAACCGCACATGACTAACTCACTGCAACACAGTTCGTCAGATAAGTGGGCTCCTTAAACATGTACTGAAGGAAATTTATTTCTTCCAGGAAGTCACGCTGAATTACAGGCAGGCGTAAAATAATATTTCTCGAAAGAGAACTATCAAAATATGTATACCGCTCATAAAAGGTCTACCTAAACAGTTTCTGGGTGCTAGCGTATGGGCCTCAGATTATTGAAACAATTGACTGAATTAGCACACCACGTGTACAACACAAATATACATACATATTCCAACTCACAATGACCAATTGAATAGTATTTAGCCTATCTGTACGATATATTAGTTATTCATAACTTTTTTAAATAGTACATTTAGTAAATCAGTTTGCCCTAACAGAAAAACGGTTTCGTGGTAGCCATAAAATGTATTGTCAATACGGACAGTAGTAGGATAATGGGGCAGCCAGGACACTGGCTGCTAGCTGAGAGCAAGAGGTCAAGGCCGCCATATTGAATTACATTACGGCTGACATTTTGTTTTGCATGGCTGCCATTGATGTCATATGTATGTTAAGTCATATTATGTCATGTCATGTTATGCCATATCTTATGTAATATGTTAAGTCATTTGTTATGCCATATGTTGTCACACCCTGTCACCCTATGTCGTCCATCTTGTCGTGTGGTGTCCTCAGTCTTGTTTTCGTCAGTCACATATTGAGTGGGAATTCTTATTCCCTCAGGAGGGAATTTTTTTCCCTCGAAATTTTCATAGTTATCGTCTGCTGGGAGGTCATGTTTGTTTACATATTTGGCTGGTAGGCGGCGCTGGTGTCGCACTTTGTTTCCATCGTTGGTTTCTAGGTTGTGCTGCAGTTGGCATCCTCCGTGTTTGTTCCTAGACAGGTGCCGCCATCAATGTTTACATCGTTGTCTGCTATAGTGCTGTAGTGTCGCTGTTGCTGTTAAGGGTAAATTCGTGTGTGTGTATAAGAATGGTCCTTATGATTTTATATGAATGTCGTAACGTATGACATAATGTATGAGGTAACATATGATATAATGTATAATGTAATATATGAGGTAGCATATGATGTAACATGACATAACATTACATAACATATGTACCATAATGTACGTGTCATAACATATGTGCTGTAACGTATGTGCCATAACGTATGTCCTACATAACGTGTGTGATATAACATGTGCGATTTAACGTGTGTGAGTTGGCATGTGGCATATCACATGACATTTGACATGACGTCGCATGACATTTGACATGACGTCGCATGACATTTGACATGATGTCGCATGACATTTGATATGTCATCGCATGACATTTGACATGACATCATATGACATTTGACATGACATATCACACTATAAAATGGCCTCCACGTAAAACAAAATGGCCGCCGTGACGTAATTAAATATGGCGGCCTTGCCTTCAGCCAGGAGCCAGAGTCCTGGCTGCCCGATTATCCTACTGTAATGGACGTTACCAACATTTATTGTTGTGGTTACAAATTGTTTTGTAGTCACTAAAAACTTTATTGGACGCAGCAAAAACTTTTTGTGGTGACTGATAAGCTTCTTTATTCAGTTTCGTTTGCCCTAAACGCATATTTCTTAACATAAGTTGGCTATAGAGCTTGTCTTAATTTTTTCCAGCAGGCTTTTGTCCCTAAGTAGTTTGCCCAAAAGGCGATAGTACATGCACGCCCCCACGAACCAATCATGCTCTTTCTGTTCAGATTCAACGTACACAAAATTCAAAGCTGTAACTATAAACTGTCATGTCTGTAGTTGCCGCGTGGTAGATTCAACCGTTTATAAATGTACATTTTCAAAAATAGCATACAAAATTGTACCCGTAGTATCTTGCAATTATATCAATTAAATATATTATCTTTTGTTCTTTTATTTGAAATAGTAATAGTACTAAATGCAATATTTTGAGTGTCACTTTTGCAACAGTTACTTTTCTAAAAGGATGAACTTCAGTGCAGCCACTATGGATGTGACTCAAGTCTGTTTTCCCAATTCTCTCTTAGTGGACACAAGATTTATAAGAATTTATTGATTTTCAGTTAATTTTTTTGTTTATGTATATACACATTAATTTTCGCAGTTCTGTGACGTGCATCTAAAGGTTCGGGTGAGGTGTGATGCGAGTGCTGTGTCGCCCTTAATATTTGTCCTTATTTAGGACTTGAAAACACGGAATACGACCACCTAAGTTGCTATACTCTTATTTAGGGCGTTCTTTTAAATGAATGTACTTACTTGTTCATAGTTTCAGGGTATTTAAGGTAATGATCCATACTTTATACTGCTTTAAAAATAATTATTTTTCGATTCCTAATTGAGAGCATATATAGAAAAACTGTTGCGTTGAGTTTCGTACTACTGTCCGCGCGCCAGCTCTGAGTCCCTGGCGTGTGTGCATTTTTCTTGGTAAACTTCATGTACGCTACAGTAACCCAGTACCAAACACGTCCTAACTTACGACGTTACTACGACTAGCATGTGCGTCGTATGCTGTTGGGCCTCGTGTTATTCATATGCTTACAGGCGAAAAACACATACCCGCCAGGAACTCAGAGCTGGCGCGCGGACATTATGTAGTCTAATTTTTGCCAGACAAAAAAGTATATAGATTTGAATAATTATTTCATTAATGGGAATTATCTTAATTGTATATTTTGTATTGAAAAAATTATTTAACATATTATCTATAAACTCGTTTTAACAAAAACGTGCAGACGTTTTTCGATATCTGATCTCCTTTAGGAGTTAAAAATGTAAGCAGTATGCTCTACCATGGCCTTAATGAAACGCATTGAAAGATGCTATAACATAGGCAAACAAAAAGTCAGTTGTGGCATTTATGTAAGTTTGACAGGCCCTAAGTAATATCCCTATGGTTGCTCGCGCCAGTGCTCCCGAATTTTAGTGTGCGAGGTACGATATCTATGTCGCTTGGACGCTTGTTGCACAGTGGCAGTGCCGCCGGCCATGTGAACAAGTGGAGAGGTTCTGACGAGGCTAGTTCTCACCCTCTCGCGGTTCCTGCGTTCCTCTGGCTGCCGCAGCCCACCTCTGGCCGAACAATTTGCCGAGTTTTCTACCTTCCACACACTCGGCTCGCGCTTTTGTCTATGGCCGCGGCCATTCTTCTTCTTTTCCCAACCCTCCGCTTCGAGCTTGTTGCGTTCCCGGCATTTCCGTAGACGTGGGAAGAATTCGCCAGTGCACGGACCTCATCCCTCCGGGCGAGGACTTGGCGGTGCTCATAGAAAGAGGCGGGGAGGGTGGATCTGCAAAGGGAAAGCGTTTGTACTGGGGCGAAGGAGAATGCGAGGACATGAGAAACGCCAGCAGTCGTGCTGCAAAGACATACTTTGTCACATTTCCCTTGCGCCGCCTCGGTGGTAGATGGCAAACTTCTCTACATACACATGGCAGACCATGCGACATCAGAGAAAATTTCAAATTAAAAAATAAATAAAAAGAAAACACGGAGCTATGGGCATGTGAGTCCTATTTTAGAGCTCATATTGTATTTTTTTACGTTCAGCGAAATTCGTGGTCTTTTTTTTTTTTACCACTCAATCACATAAACATAACATTACAAGTAATAAACATGGTATATCTCTGTGTGTCTGAGGGAAGGGCTTAGAATGATAGTGGTGTAAGTCACATATAGTAATTTTCACAAAAACTATTAATTGCTTTTACATGTAAAATACATTGCCTGTACTTGAATTTTACTTCGAAAAGTGTAATAATAAATTGTAACGGAACTTTCTTATAAAACATGTTTAATACGAATGAAAGAAGCTCCTCTTAACAAAAGTGATTTATACCACCATCACACTAAGCCCCTCATATGAGTATGTGGTATGTGCATATGCAAGCAAAAAAACTTGTGGCAAGAATTAATATTTTTTTTTCGAGTGATGAGACTTTATTGTTATCAGGTGAAAATTGTTTAATAATTACTATGTGTGAAATGAAGGAGAGTTAATAGGGAAAATGTGTGTTCCATATTGTTTCAAGACGATTCATTAAATATATGTTATGCGAACTGTATTAATTGCCTGTGCTTACTCCTGATGAAAATTTCAGAAATGTATCAAATTAGTAGTGTAATAATTTTGCATGAAGAGTACAGCACTAAGAACCAGCACAGTTTACTTCATTTCAAATAATTTCTGAGAAAAATGTCATATTATTTATATTTTCGCTCAAAAATCAGTTTTCAGAAGGTTTTTTACGCTTTGTTTTAATCTCTTTTAGTTAAAAGTATATTTATTTAAAATACGAAGCATGTTACAGTACCTGCGCAAACACTTTTTTTTTAAAGCTTAATAATTTTATGTTCTTTGGAAGGTTTTGAGTTAAAATGTCTGTTTTAAGACAGCAAATTTAAAATGAAGTTGAGAGGACGATGTGCAAAATATAGTATGCACTGTGTACAGTTTATATTCATACTTAACTTACTTAATTTATTATAGTGTAGCTACTGCTTACTGCCATTTGTTGAAATTATGAACGTCCGGTGTAACGTAAAAGTTACTGCAAACTGCTTTATTTTGATTTAAAAAATATATTCCGTAAACAAAATTGAAATTATTTCCATGAACGTCAATAAGATTTGGCATTCTTTACAGTACACAAGAACATCTTAGGCTGTTCAGGATATCCATAGAACATCCCCAGGATGTCTGTGGGACTACAAAATCTACGCTTTCAGAAACTTCGTGGGACATCTTCGCATGAATTCATAGGATATCCCTGCAGGATATGTGGAATGTTTCTGCAGGATCTCCATGTGATATCCCTGTAGGATTAGTTATGGTTGTATTGAAAAAGGAACACAAAAAACACTCGTGCAGAAAATAATTTTTCTGCTCATACTTAGACCTACATACCTGACAACAACTTCCAAACACTCATTGCTACTAAATTTTTGGTTTGAGGTTTCAAGTCTAGCATGCTAACCACTACTCCACGACTTCACTTTGGTAGCCGACGTCCTATGTCTTAGTTATACAAAACAAGTTATGATGAGAGAGAGAGAGAGAGAGAGAGAGAATGTTATCTTCATAGTGCGTTACAAATATTCTTACATAAATACTCGCAGTAATAGTACAACTGTATCTCAAACTGCTTCCCCACATAGAAACTCATCCATAGATATGGTTTATCGCGGTAAAACTGGATTTCAACACACGTTCAGCTTACCCTTAAGATTACAGGCCTTGTACTTGGACCTGTTACCCTGTTTGACTGGGCCAATAAGAATTCTGATATTGTAACATTCGATGCCAGTTGTTGGTCTTCAGACAGCTACGTTGTGTCAGGAGTACATCACCAAATCATTTATGTGGCAAGAAACTACAGCGTTTTCAAGGGTACGTTGGCAGAAAATATTTTCGCGATATACCATCACTAGAGATGATGGTTCATCGCGGGAAAACTTGACTACTTGCTAGGTTTCAACGCACGTTCAGCTTATGAAAAGATACTAGCTTTCGCTTGTACGTAGAGTTGTTGCTTTGTTGGACTAAACCTGTAAGAATCCCGCTATTGTAATATTTGATGCCTGTTATTTGTCTGCAGACAACTACGCTGTGTCAGTGTTTTTAAGGCTATGTTGGAACAACATTTTTTCGCGATGTACCATCATCTCTACTCAACGAGAATATAGATAGGCTTGATCATAAACATGTGCTGAAATTACATGGCTATTCACAACACGAAACTCAGGTGATTAAGTGAATAACGACGTTGTAGGATACAAGGTCTGCTATACAAAAACAAATCATAAAATACACTTTTTTAAGAACAACCGATTGTCTTACGTTGGGTTTTTTTGTGATGAGACGTTCCACCGCCCCAGTCACTGCCAGACTGCGTATTAAACGAACTGGAGTGTATTTAGATGTATGCTCTGTCAAATGCATTACATATACACAGATACGTATTTCAATTTGTATTTTTATGTTATTTTTTACTGGGGTTGTTTGTACCAGTATGTTGCTTCACTGAAACTACGTTAAATTGCTCTGCTACGTAAAATAATCATAACGTCAATAAAGCAAATCTCGAGTTGAAAAATCAAACCATGGTTGGGGCGCACATACAACATATACTTTGATTGCCTCACAGAATGTAAGTCTTTAACATGGTATAGCTTTTGCGTCAACCAAAGAGTTGTCGGACGTGGGTTTTTTTTTTTTTTCATAACGAAATTACGTTATTCTTTAGGGGGAAAATATTGGTTTTGTTGTGTTTCGTATTTTGTTCAGCTAACTAAATGATTGTTATTTAAAACGCATAATTATTTGCTCCTACGTAAAGGAAATATTTGATTAAATTTTTTTCTTGTCAAAGGTCGTAGTTATTACGGATGTTTAATACCACAATTACGTCGGTTGCGAAAATCCGCCAGTGTTTATCGGGAAAGCGATCCTGGAATGTTGAGGAGCGCCGTGTAGGAATCTGATAATCGGAAGTCCTAATTAAGCAGTCGACGTCACTTGGTCGGAAACGAAACTCTCATACCTCTCATTCCTTCCATCCGCAGGCAAATCCTTTCTTGTTCTTTCCTCTCCGACATTTAATTATCATAACTTTGCGAGCAGAAGTGGGCGGGGGAACGTGGGTGGGAGGTCGCGACGCCGAGACGGGGGATGAAGGTATGCGGGACCAAAGTTGAAACTCTCCTGTGAGTCACCGGCAGGAGAAACGAGGAAGGATTGCTCTGTGTAGGAGGAGGAGGGTGAAATAAAGAGCCCGGAGAATATTCCGCGTGCCCCGTTGCCCGGTCCGAGAGGGGAAGAGTGCCGTCTTCATTAGACCGGGGCAAACAAAAGCGGAGAAAAAGAGGGAGATTAAAATGAAAACAGAGAGCCATAACTGCCAGCGGGTAACACCGACTAAGAGCACCCCCGTGGTCCCGAGGAGATGTTGCGGATGTTAGGGGAGTGCGGAAGGTGTGGGAGGGGGGTTCCAGTCCTACTGTTCTGCGCAGTTGTCTTGCTCCTCTAGAGTTTTGCAGGGAGAACGGAGGCGAGACGTATAAATTGACGCGCGCAGAGTTTCAGACGCGGAAATTTAATAACAGCGTGTCGCCTCACCTTCTGGTGAAGGTTAAACCCGCGGAGGTCAACGGTAACGGACGAGTCGTGGGATGCGGTCCCTTTCAACAGCTCCATTATAACACATCATATCTCGTGGGTTCTGCGTCCTTATTGCGCGCCTGTAAAGTGTGTCAAGCAGATTTAAAGAAGACCAAAAGGTTTTGAAAACACAAAATATCTTTATAATAAATTAGAATTCATGCCTGGTCACAGACGTTTTAATGGGCACAAAACAAATTTGAGAGTCCCGGTTCATGGTACTGCGATTTACAGAAAATCGTTAACTTACTGTGAAATGATCAACAGACGAAATTTCCAACACACCTAACTGAAGTCCACTGTAATGGCATGGTTGATTTTATTTATATTTGTGTTATTAAATAATATAAAAATTATGTATTACATTAGTTATAAAACATATTTACTATTATAACAATGTTTACTATATTATCTACTCTTTAAAATCATTTACTTGTTAATTTTTTCAGCTCAAGATTTTTGTCACGTCTGTAGTGCTGAGGAGGGATAACATATGATGTATGAGGCAGCACCGGATTGAAGGACAGGGGGAAACAGGAGATCCACGAGATAACCCACTGATTAGCGGCATCGTCCGGCACGATTCCCACGTGTCCGACTCGGCGGTAAATGGAAACCTGATCGCCCTGTTGGGATGCTAGCGCCCTATCAGCTGTACCAACCACTGCACCTCAATGGTATGTAGGTTAAGGCTACAGTTTGTTCAAAACACATGCCTGCAAACGAAGTGGCTGTAAGTGAGGCCTGTTAAAGTCCGTTTCATGTAACTTGTCCGTATTTTGACAGTTCTCTTCTGAGAAATGTGTCCGACAGTGCCATTGTTTGGAGCTTTAAACCTACCTGTCTTCCTGGAAAAGCACGGTCTTCGCAAACCTGTGTACAGACACGTTTCTCAGAAGTGAACTCATAATATGGAACACTTACATGACACAGACTATAACAAACATACTGTAGTAGACTGTGCTACAATACATTACGGGTGTGGCATTTAGTATTAAACGCAAGTAAATGTTTGTTGATATATTGGGTATTCTTATTTACGGTTTACCTCGCTGTTGTCAACCGTACTGCATACATCCGCCATATTTCAGAGAGAAAAACAGTGAATTCTGAAAAAAAAAAAAAAAAAAAAAAACTTTAATATAATATTGTAACTCTCGTGTTCGGAATAGATTTCTAAGTTACTGCTGAAACCAATCGTATGCGTTCTTAATTATACTCGTTTTCGTTCGTTAAGGAATTCTTTACCCGTCTTTTGCAGTCGATATATTTGGTTGTTATTTCCTCAAATAAATTGTAATACTTTTTAAGTCAGTATTTTTTTTATGAAATATGAATTACATACATTTATAAAGGCCAAAATTATAAATAGTTTAAAATTGTTGGACTATATTCTGTTAGCTAATAAAGCTCGCCGTAAATTGGCAATTTAAAGTTTTATGGGGAACTCTCACCGTTCAGTCTTATCGTCTGAGTATTCTTTATCGTGACGTAACATTTTTGTATACTTCTGCGCCTGTTTTTGCCTTCATGTTGTCTTTGCTGCTTCTGTCGAAGTTATTTGCAAATTGTCGTATTTTAATGTCATCGTTGTGTTTATTATTAGCTGTCATTCAGATTTATCTAGGTTTTTTTTATTACTAGAGAAATTGTTTTTGAAAGTTTATTTGCATCCTTTACACATTTTTATTCAATAATTACTTAATTTTCCCATGCCGGTGATACATACGTTTTCAGCGTCGTACAACAGAACTCTGTAAAGGAAAGTATCCAAACCATCATTTAAATTTACTTGTTTTTTTTTTTTTTCCTTTTTTTTTCTCTGTGTGAAAGCCACACTGTGACGTGATTTTTAGGGACGTCTTTAATACCTTGAAAACGCTGAACAAATAAGCGTTTTCACTATCAAAGAACATTCGAAAGCATGTTACAGGCTGTACGAGATAAAGTGGGCACTCACAGAAGGCCTGCTTAATTTCTGTTTTAAACAAATTCGTATTTTTCCGCTTGTAACGGCTAACGACGGGAAGTGTCTAACCCCTCTGGACACGTCACTTGATGTTTGCGCGTGTGAGATAAATTGTGCAGTCGGTAGAAACCTACATAGTTTGATAAAATAAGGTCTACTAATGAAATAAAATACAAATATGTCGGTTTCAGTTGATTTTATTTCTGTATTGTATTTGAATTGGAAAGTACACGGAACTACATTCCATTCAACAAATCGCTGCCAACCATACAAGTTATAAGGTAACTATTGTTGATGTTGAAATTACATGCAGTAACGTCTGGTGATTTTTTTTTCAAAGGTTAAAAATCTTTAGTGCTCACTTAATCCCGAACTATGTATATCATATAAACATTATTTTAATTTTTGTAGCAATATTCTCCTCTTCTCAATGCAGAAAACGGTTTTATCGGAAAGCGATATAAATAAAAGTGAATAAGCACCGTGCTGAATGTAATTTCATGTGTAAATAAATACTTATCCTTGCTATCGACACATTTGAGAGGTATATAACAAATTTATGCTCTTCTAAAATAGTACATTTCGAGCAACAGAGTGTGTCACAAGTATTTGTGGACTGAAGTCCACATTTTCGTACATGAACATTGTTGCAGCGTTTTAGGATAGAGTTTTTACTAAAAGAAATACCTTTAAACGTTTGTTCGAAAATAATATGAAAATAATACACACGTAAAACTATGCTTTTCAATTTTGTTTCTAGATATCGTGTTTAGAAACATGGTGTCGGGCACCTCAAAAATGCCTAATAACACCTTTTTTCAGACTGCTGTCTAATAAAAAAAAAATCAAACCACACGTAAAATAAAAATAAGAGAAATACGCGCTGGACTTACTACGCACTTACCCAGTGGCGGTTTGGGAATTACAGTAAATAATTGTCATTTTCACAGCTGGTGTTATAGAATATAATTTGTATTGATATCTTTTGAACGACATACTCTCCAAAACCGTCAGTCGATCACGAAGATAGGAATGCGAGAAAGTTTTGAAGATTCACTTGTATACGCGTTTCCTGCCTCGGGCGGTCTGAACCAGGCAGGGCTGTGAGGCGAGCAGCCCGTCTGACCTTACTACTGGCGCATGCGCAGAGCGTGCCCCGGTCTGGCGAACCCTTGAAGAAGGGGGGACGAGGGTGTCTGGCATTTGGCGCCCTTGTGGGCTGCCAGCCGTCCTTCACGACATCACTGCAGTAAATTGTACCAACATTTCATGTCCTGTTCTACACACCGTGGCGCTTTCTACGAACTTTTCACATTTTTCGTACGCGACTTAGTTAATTAGTTAAACATTTCTAATATTGTAACTACATTTTCACTAAAAAAACCAGCTGAAACACATTAATGGCATTTTTTAACCTATTACGCCAAAAGAGTAGATTATTTATAAGAGTCTGCCATAAAATCCTCTCAAATTGCAACAGATTTCTCGAGGCGGAATGATAAGTTTTAGATGTTCCTCCTTCTCGCCTAGGTGTTACAGTAAACTTTTTTGCAACCTATTATTTCACGCGAATTATAACGTACCTCATAACAAATAATAAATTAATATCAACTTAAAATACGAAGTAAATTAGAAGTGACATTGCTATTCATTTTTAAAGAACATACTTTTTAGCCGAGAATTTTACCGAACCATATTGCAGAGAAGTAAAATATTGAACTCGTAGCCGAAAATTTCAAAACTTGATTTTCTGTCCGGCCACCACCATAACTATTTATCAAGTACACAGGAATTTTTTTACTGGACGTCCTTTTCAGATATCTTCAAAATTTGTCTTATTTATGATTCCGAAGTAGACGAGACAGATAGCCATAAACAAATGTACCCTCTATATTCGCGAGTATTTCGTAATGTGGGATATTACCATTAGAATTTACTATTATATTTGAAATGTACTCTTACAGTTGCGAGAGTATTTCAATGAACAAAGATACTACCAAGAGCCGAAGAACAGTACGAAAATGTACGTAGATAAATCTGAGGGTTGTTCAAATAAAAATATTTAACGATTTGCTTAGATTTATTGCTCAAACTCAAATTGTAAATAGCAAGCAACATCACTGACGAGTGTATAAAAAGCACAATTTAAAATTACAAAAAAAAAATTTCAAAAACATATTAAGCAGGTACATATTATCAAGTTTAAAATCCAAATGGTGCTTACGCGCACGTAAATAGACATCAAACAAATTATAACAATATACCAATTATTATACCCTGGAAGCTATTAAAGATAGTGCACACACGCACATTTGACCTTTATGAAAATATATAATGATCCTTCAAAATCACGCACGTAAATACGTTTGATCAACCAATACATTTAAATTAAACGTTAACGTCAAGCAAGGATATATAAACGTTTCTGAGTTGAACATCCTAATAAACATGATGAATTTGACAAAACATTACAGGAAATTCCTGATTTCTCACATAAGCGAGTTTCAGAATTCATTATCAAAATAGAGAATACACTTGACGTATATCAAATGACGCGTTAACGAGCTCTAATCTGGACAATAAAAAATCACTATTATAATACTGAAATTATCAAACAACTGACTATATTCAGGAAAACTACAGACATAAAAAATGATGTACGCGCGGCGCCTTACACTCTTATCAATTCAACACGAAATTTACAAATACTAAAAACGTAGCAACAAGTTAAACATTTCTGAGCAAACCTATTCATTTTAAATTTAAATCCAAAAACGTAATTTTTACAAGACGGTAGCCGAAAGAACAATTTAAAAAAAGTTTAAAATTTAGCTACATTCACATACACGTTTCCAACCAAACTGCTAACTGGAGCTACAAGACACATTTGACCTGATCTCGAGCTGACGAAGAAGTAAAACTAAAGGCCACGCAAGCACACCAGCAAGGCCAGGGGCCAGGGCCTCAGCAAACTGCACATGCGCGAGGAAGAGTAGAAGGGGAAACAGAGAACACAAGTATATTAGAAGAGAAAAGCATAGAGATCGCGAGCCAAACCAGAAGCTTAAGTTCCATAAAGTCCCGCCACGCGCCACCGTCGCCGCACTGAGCACCAGACGGTGCATATTATTTCATTGAATTCATTGATATATTTAGGCGCTTTTAATATTCAACGTCTTACAAGTTATTTTCTTTTGTTTCTTTGTATTTTAATTATGTATACATACCTTTCTTTATATTTATAAAAGTCGTTGTTTGAAGTCTCTAACCTCCCTCCTTGCGTACGGCCCTTACCCTATATAGGCCGTTCACGATAAAGTGAGCACTGTACAACACGTTATTGCGAAATTTGTTCTAAGAAAAGAACGACGAATGAACTTCACATACAAGTAACGGGTATCACCACATTAGTTAAGTGACCATTTAGTTGAAACATGTCTTTGACTTCATATTTTCATTATCAAATACAATGAGATGTAGTAAAGTAAAAAAAAAACTCGAAATATGGTGCATTAAATTAACTGTGCAGTTTTGTTAAATATGAAACATTGTGATTTGTGAACCTTAAAATCAACTGAGCTATGATGTCAATCCGATGTCTGGAAACCACTCACTGATATGATTTCGATTTGGCGTAACGTTCCACGTAGCTATCCTTGTTTCTCTCCACCTAGTACTGAACACAGTAATCGAAAGGTATGTTGCATTTGTTAAAATTATGTTTGTGAATTTTGTGAATTTTGTTCTAAAAAAATTACAGTAATCCAAAGGCATGTTAAATTTGCTAAAATTATTTTTGTGGATTTTGTGAATTTTTGTCTAAAAAATTTAATACCTTGAAATGTTTAAAACTGTTTGAGAAAATGGAATAGCGGTAACAGCTTAAAGCGTTACCTGATTTCCGCTACTAGGGACTAGGTAGGCACCTTAACAGATGGTTTCTTTAAAAAAATATATAGTAATAAATCTACCAAAAGTATATTAAATGTCTAGACGCTAGAACTGCTAAAATAGCACCATTTTGCACCTTGAAATCCAAAATTTTCCGGGGGAAGGAATCCCGGACCTCCCTCCTTTTATTGGGGGATAAGTGTTCCTCCTCGTATGCAGCCCTACCTAGGGCCTATGTCAAAATCCATGAGTCGCGCCTGCACTTACCGTAATCAAATGTAGGGCCAAGGCTAAGGTCTCATAGAAAAAAGCCAACGGTCAAAATGCTGCACGCCGTTGTTGACACATTAGCCAGTCCAGCTCTTATCGGCTGCCTGTTTCCGTACGTCAAACGCGGCATCTAGCGCATTTAATGTACGGAATAGTAGCTAAGTCACTTATGAAAAACGTTTGCTCAAAATCTGGCAGAGATTGCTGTTTTTAAATTTAATTTTGGCTTGGATAATATTGTCTCATTTTCTGTCAATGATGTACGCACCATGCCGTGTTCAGGAACGAAGCTGAACGTGTCTTGATTTTTGTTTAAACTGTGTGTGTGTGTGTGTGTGTGTGTGTGTGTGTGTGTGTGTGTATATATATATATATATATATATATATATATATATATATATATATATATATATATATATATATATATATATATATATATATATATATATATATATTTATTTATTTATTTATTTATTTAATTCCTGAGTTATGTTATTTTTGGGCTGGAAACAAATGACGGGCTTATTTACCAGAATAAGTGAGAATTGATGGCTTAGACAGTTAGTGGCGTCAGCACATGCTTCTCGTAAGCTCAGGGAAGAAGAAGGATAGGATATCTGGAGGGGACTGGAAGGCTTCCCTTCCCTCCCCTCGCCCGACTTACTTGTAAGAATGTAGCTTGATGTATGTAGGGAGGCTGCGGAAGATGTGGCCCCCGCATCCGCCCCCTTTTCACTTCTCAGGCGTCGTAGCTACCTTACTCTCCACCGCCCTACCCTTGAGAGAGGCGGCGAGGGTGTGCTCGTCCTAATCACATTAATGCTCTCCATGAACCTTGCCCCTTACCCCCTACCCTCCCCACAGTCACCCCTTTGCCCTTCCGCCCCCACGAGTCGGTAACGCGAATAACTGAGTTAGCGCCGCGCTAATCTTCAGCCGGGGACGTCGTAAAGGAGGGAGGGATTTGAGAAAATGGGCGGAGGGAGGGGTATGGGATGTCGCGAGACGAACACAAAGCTCGCCCTGGAAGATGTCGGGGGAGGGGTTAAAAGGGATGGTTGTCGCGAACCCTGGGCATTATGGTCTTGAGGCGTTGTAAACAAGCCTCTGATCAATAGACGAACCAGAAAATCGCCCGACCCCTTGATGACGCCTCGGCGGCGGGGGTTCCTTTACCGCGTTTGACTGCGCCAGAACCGAGGCCATAGAAATAAACATTTACTGCTAGACGTTAGATAGAGCTAACTTCCAGTGAGCATTTGAATTCAGCAGATACTGTTAACTAAATAATGCCGCAATAATAAGCTACAGATGTTGATTTGCTTTTCATTGTTAAATCAAAGTTTGGAATAGGATGGAAGAAGTGAAGAGATTTTGTTCAGCATTTAACAGCTGGTGCCATGATGTGAGTATGGAGTAGCGATGGAATGAAGGGCGGGGGAAACAGAAGATCCCCGAGGAAACCCTCCGACCAGCGGCATCGTCCGGCATGTTTCCCTCATTCGGGGGGACCGATCCATCCGGGAATCGAACTCGGATCGCCATTGTTGGAGGCGAGTGCTTTGGTCACTGCGCCAACTGCGGCCCCCGGAATAGGTCGGAGCTCTAAATATAATTTAGTAACAGGGTCAAATTAAATTCCATAACAGACTGAAATTGCACCAAAAATTAGTTCTTCTAGATGCTACTATTTTAAAATTCTTTAGAGTGAGAGATTTTGGTTAGTACATAAACATCGAATTCTTTAGTGCTGGTGAGGTATGGCATGAGGTGAGTATGAAACAGTGCCGGAACGAAGGGGCGGGGGAAACGGGAGATCTCCGAGTAAACCTGCCGACCAACGGCAACGTCCGGGACGATCCAAAAATTGTTTAGAAAATGTTAGTTTAAATTACTTTTGTAGTAAAACTCAATGTCGAAATCAAGCGGATACAAACCAAAAAGTTACTGTTTAGTATTGCGCGATTTGTCGTAGTGTTGGGACAGTGTATGGAAGAAACATAATTTGTGAGCCTGACTATACAGGCTTGTGTATTGAGACTGGGGTCAGTCAGGAGCAACGACAATATAACTAAAGAAGACCGGTAACACAAGTCTTTCTAGTGGTGAACGAGAACATCTGGCGACAGTGCTGCCTCTTTGAATTCACAGCAGAATCTCTATTTGCCATTTTGCATCGAAACGTGAATTACTATACCTCGATCATTTCGAATACGTAAGTATATCGAACTTACTTAATGTGTCGATATATTTTTCACTACGATTTATCTAACTTAACGTGTGATTCAATCAAACACAGTGAATGTAAAGTTTTACCCTCAAATTGGAATGGAAGTAAGCAGATCCCGAACAGTTAATTTAATTTCGTTTTCAAAGAAAAATATGCGCACTGAGAAATACTTCAGTGTTAACGATCCTGTTATTTCTACGCGATGAAACGAAGAATCTAGACCAGTACATGTTATTCGGCATATTTTGGAATATTCTAACACAAAACACATCATACCGAAAGTTAAATCCACGTTGCATAAAACAATAACTTAATATGATGAACTCTACGCGTTTCAACCGCCGTAATCCAAATTCAAACAAAGGCCTGGAATGCAAGATCAACACAAAAACTAGTCAAAGTTTGAAAATTATTATAATAACGGTATTCCCGAAAAATTATGTCACAGAAAATAAACAAAACATTTACTATCACAGGAATAATTATAATTTAAAGTTGTTTTTTTTAAACAACATATTTGTACAAGCTTTCATTTGATGAAGTTTCTACAACACTTGCGCTCGTAACAATTCACAGCAGAAACTCAAGCGAAACTATCGACATCGCCTGGTCATTTTACAACTACAATGCGAACATCTATATTGCTGTTGAAGTTGCAAGGGGGCGGTCAGGAGTGTGATGTTGTAGCAGCTGCAGTAAAGATCTATGAACTTCTACACAGTGGTTTTTCATTTTGTGCAAGTGTAGTAATGTTCGAGTCACAACAGTTACTTTTAGAAAAATTGTGTTAGCAATAACCTTTATTTTTTTTCGGAATGAAACCACTCTACATTCTTTCACTTCTGCTCAAGGTTTGATAAGGTGTTTTCTAGGAGTACCATTGGAATATTTGACACAGTCGCACTTCGTTATTCACCACGTTGCTCTGAGTCGCCACACGTGCCTGAAACAATAATAGTTATTTTCGTTGTTTGAAAAGAATTGAATAAAGTTATCACTTCACGCAACTTACATGCAATCAAATACTGTCTTTTTATTCAGTACACTGCCTTACGGAGTATACATTGTCCTGTGTAATTAGTAAACCAGGCAAATCTTACTTACTGCCGTATATTTATTTGGTTTTACGTGTCCTCGAACAGCACAAAAAGGTCTCAGTGGAGATACACATGTGAAAAAAAAGTGGGGGTAGTATTCGGCCAGGCGTGTTTAAAGGAATCAATCCAGCTTTCGACCGACTGGAGTGATTCTGAAAACCCAAGGCAGGATTTTCAGAGCCGGGGATTGAAGTCGGGTCCTCCCTAATGGGAGATGAATGTTTTACTACTTGTGCTTGATTAGTGGCGTTTTAATTTATTTAAGTAGGCAAAACCGAATTTTTCTTACGCCAGCTGGACTGACGAAGACGCCACTTTGGAGCAACAGAAGGTTGACTATTCTGGAACATTCTCCGGCCCTTATATTATTTTTATACAAAGACAGTTACTGGATAACTATCTTTATGGCGTGGATTCGTATTCTGAAAATAAAAATGGCGTTGTGATTGTCTTTCAAATACCTCGTGACTCTTTTTATATAACGATCGTGTTCTAGGAAGTTGTTACAAGAGAAAATTCATGAAAATGGCCGACGTATTTTAATTTTCTTCCTACAACTGTTCTCGTTGCAGATTGAAATGTTGCTCTGAAAGAGACAGAAATATGTTATTTTATTTTTCCTTAAATAATGTAATACGTTTCGTAAATTATAGCTTTGTGTATACTAACTTTTACTACCAACCTAAACGACAAATTTTACACAACACATGTGCTGCTATCTCTTGGCTGTAAGTAGACTACAACAGTACGGCGCTATCTCTCGTATGTGCACTGTGCAGTAAACTATCTTTCTACTATAGAAGGCGATCCGGGTTCGATTCCCGGTGAAGTCGGTCCCCGGATTTTCGCAAGTGAGAATCGTGCCGGACGATGCCGTTGGTCGGCGGTTTTTCTCTGGGATCTCCCGTTTCCCTCGCCCCTTCATTCCGGCACTACTCCATTCTTACATCATGTCACCCCTCACCCCTCGCTGTTAAGCGCTGAACAAAAAAATCTCTCACTTCTACTATAGAGAAGAGTTGATATTGTAACTTTTAAAATCGAAATCTGAAAGTGGAACAACTGTGAATTATGTACTTTAAATTTAAGTGATAATAAGATGATTCAGCCTACAGTGTTGCCAAGCATATAGAGATTTAGTAAGAAGAGGTGTTAGATGTAGTATGATATGAGGACAGTCTCGAGTGACTATCTTAATCGCTGTCGCTCTCGAATACATTTATCAGAGATGAAGTTGGAGAATAGTTCGGCTTCCAAGGTGTGGCACGAAATAAAGGCGTTGGCGAGACTTTCTGTGTGACCTGAAAGCCTCGGTTCATCGCCGTCTTGAGACATTCGGTCTACACCCTCCTCCACCAAACCACCAATTCAAGGCCGTGGCTTGTCCAGCGTATCTTGGGTTCATAGTCCCCGGACGTATGTTCATGCACCAAATTTTGCGCCATCAAGACTTAGATTCATTAATACCCTGTAAACACCAACATAAATGCAAAACTTTGGCTTTTTACAACGACTAAGAGTTTTTTTTTCGAAGGTCATGCAAAGTACTGCTAAAGTTAAAAGTTCAATACTTGACCTGAAAATTTACATCCACTAACGGTGATTTATTACTTTTTGCACTTCATGTAGTCATCCGTGTGTGTGTGCATATGCGTGTATGTATGGGTGTATATTATAAATACAGTATACATACCGACACGCACATATGTATATATTCACATACACACACATAGTGTACAGAAACGAACCACACATGCTACTACTAGTATTGCTCTGACCTGCATATTATGGGTGCAGGTTAAAATCCCGAGCAGTCCAAACATGATTATACTTTTATTGGACGTAACAAACATAAAATAATACCTGGACGTGTAGTGCAAGAGGGGACTATGTCCGTGCAATGTTGGGCATTGTGCACGTAAAATGTCGTACAACGTTTTCCCATGAACAATTTCGTCTCCTACTTACCTTAATATTCGCGTAGTGTGCATATTATTCGTTTGTTCCTGGGCATCACGTATGTGTATGTGTGTACACGCACACACCTTAGCTATTCAGAATGTTCAGAAACGGCCGCATGATAAGCGCACTTTGACATGAATCCTTAGCTAAACTGGAGACGAAAATCTTTGTGGGAAAGTGTTGTACAGCATTTTTCGTGCACAACGTTGTAACTTAGCATAGAGAAAGTCTCGTCTTGCTCTCCACGTCCGGATATTATTTTGTTTGTGTTACGTTCGGTAAAAGCAGATTCATGTTCGGACTGCTCGGGATTTGAGCATACGCTTGTCATTTGACAGTCGGAACAGTGGTAGTATAAGATAAGTGTGTTGCGCAAAAGAGGATTAACTCCGTTCTGTGTTGTAAAATGTCACTATAAAACATTTCTTCGCTGACATTTTTGTCTCCAATTTAGCCCATGATCGCCTGTTCGGCTTATTATACGGCCGTTTCTGGATAGCTTGTATGCACAGTGAACCAATTATGTCAAAACGCAACAAAAAATTTCTATTACTATTTAATTTTAGCAAGAAAAACTGTTTATTATGGGTGTGTGAATGTTTGTGTATGTCTGTGCGCGCCAGTGCTTGTTCTTACAAAAGACATACGCCTTTCGGGCGTACACAAACTAATATTTTACATTGCTTCTGATCTTAAATTATAGCTCCTATTTTGCATCGCTTTTTTTTCTTATAAAAACTTTTCTAACAATTTTTTTACGTACACATTTTAAACCTAGAAGACAAAGTGTATTAATATTGCAACGAAGAAAATAGGAAATGTCTGATTAAGACATTACATTATTTTTAAATTGAAGGCTATAAAATTATTAAAAAATAACCACGAGTTCTTTGAAGCCGGGTTTGTAGGGCCTGTACTTTACGCCGCCAAGTAGCAACTTCCAACTTCTTGTAATAAGACTCGCTTAAAAGTGCACCTTGTCCTGCATCTTTATTAAAACACCAGAGGAGGAAAAATTTTCCTCTAGTTCGCATATTGCGTTTCTTAAGAGAAGCTTGAAAACTGAGCAAACAGTAATTTGTTCTGCACCTACAATAAACGAAAATCAGGAAATTAATCACTACATCGTCAGAATCTCTTACGGCTGGTTATTTTTGTCCGACAAGGACATTAACTGTGAGATATGAAACTCGTTTAAGAAATCATCGAGGTTCGCACAAAATCTGAATTTAACGCACAAACTCTTACTTCAAACAACGTGTATGGTTTACGATTATTTTATAGCCTACTTTCCGAACAAAACGGACATAAAAAATTGCATTAATGTCTGTCTGTGTATGTGTCTGCGTGTTTTTCTATGCGTGGCTGTGCGTATGCCCAGGTGTATGCATGCGTGTGTGTCCCCTAAAAACTTTCGAACCCGTGGACAAAATTTCGTCAAACCTGGTACACAAAATTAACTGGTTGGCGTAAGGTACTATTCCCTAACTTATATTGGGAATATGTTTCACTTACATGAAATAAAATTATTTAACTGTACTGGAAATAAATATGCATTTACATAACAGTGAAATTTTCCGATTACATATGTGAACATTATTATAAAACATGTTCAGAACTATCTGCGTATCTCCAAAACCCATTTCAGTGGGAACTTCTTCATACATTCTTCAGAAAACCCCCAGTGCTGCAGTGGTTAGCATGCCGAACCACTAGTTAATGGCGTGAATGTTAGTACTCAACTTCCGGTTTAATATCATAAATGTGTTCCGTGTAATACGCACGATAACAGGAAAAATATTCTGACGTATCCTTATTTTTTTATTTTACTGATAAGGTATTTTTATATGCATCTGTCGGAAACGTTTTCTCGATTGGTTGGGAATATTTATCTTACGTGTTTAAATTAACTACATGCAGTGCGCGGTAATTTTAAATGACATGTATATGTAATTTGCTTCCCTTGCATGTAGGCCGACTTCCGTAGTTTAGTCGGTTAGGCGCAAGTGTAGGTTGCGAGAGGTCCTGGGTTCGTATCCCGGCCCGGGCAAGGATGTTACGTTGTCTCTTCATCTCATTTCACCCTCATCGGCTCTTAAGAACTAGTTGTTAAATGGCTGTAAAACGCTCTAACCTTACATTTAAGGGAAGTTTACGCTTTTTTTTTTTTTTTTTTTACCAGTGAACGTGTGCATGGAAATAATTTTGAATTGCGATGTCAAGGACGCGGCCTACATGCGAACAAAAGCGTGGATAGACATTTTCGTGTGAAATTAAATTGGGCAGTGCTCAGTAATTTTTAATTACATTGCATTCGAATGGAAATCATTTTCTGCTTTGATAAGAAAAGAATGTAGGCATAGGAACAACAACACAAGAAAAAAGTTATGAAAATACGTGTTCGAGTGTCTTTTTTGTAACGAACGTACACAGTACCGGTACTTATTTGTTATTAGTTTTGAGCGTCCTTAAAACACTTTAAAATATCCTATGGCAATTTTGGCTTTACCTAAATCAACAAAATATGACATACGTAGATTCAGTATGTAGGCCTACTGAGCTATTTTTTTTACTTGTGGTAAGTGCGTTATTAAGTCTAGCATGTGATGCTCTATTTTTGTTTTACGATTACGGCTGGTATCATTTAAGGTGACAATAGTCTAAAAAACCGTTTTTTAGCTATTTTGAAGTTTCCCGGAACTATGTTTCTAAGCGTTTAGGAAGCAAGCTAGTGATTTAGCCAATTATAATCCCTACTAACGAGAAAATAATTTGTTATACACAAGTTTGGCAAGGAAACATTTCCGCAGCGTGTTGTGTTAGTGTCGGTAAAGCGTGGAATTTATACTGGTCATGGAGGTAGTATGAAAGTATACAAGACACGGCCTTTACTGTGTACGCGACATTTTCGATACGGATAATATAGTCCTCGGTTGAGAGGGAGTTTTTTTTTTTTTTTTTTTTTTTTAAAGAAATACTACTAAACGTGTGTTTGATGTCATTATCTACTAATAGAAAACATTTAAAACTATACTTCTCTATTTTTATTTCCTGCCTATCATGCGATTACGGTTAAAAGTAATTTGAATCCGGAAAGTAACCCAAATTTTTCACATTGTGCATCTTTTTACGAAGAGAAATATCTTCTCCAGCGTACGGTTGACCTTTGCGAAAACATTAAAATTAAGTATAATAACATGCATTTTATAGATTTTGAGATAAGATTGTAGACTGTGTGGTTTTTCTATATTACTATTTACGCTGTTCACATTTACGACTGGAGTTATGAGACTTCGTCATTATTAACTACGTTTGAAAGACTTGTTTTTCGCTTAAATAATACGTGGATTTTCTCGTGAAAAATGTGTGCCAACGTAACGAACGAATATTACAGAAATATTGTTATTATTTATTACTTCTTATTTTGTGTCTTAACTGTCTCTTACATTAGACTCCTACCAAGGCGAGCCGGGTTCGATTTCGTGAAGGGGTAAGTCTCCGGATTTCCTCACGTGGGAATCGTGCCGGACGATACCGTTGGTCGGAGGCTTTTCTCGAGGATCACCCGTTTCCTGCGCCCCTTCATTCCGGCCCTGCTCCATGCTCAACTCATATCACTCCTCACCTGCGCTATAGACCTCGATGCTAAGCGCTGACCAAAATCTCTCCCTCACTCACTTCTCTGAATTTTAGCCTACTCTAATAGCTGTAAATATAAAAGTAAAGCTAAAGTGACATATAGTTGTAACTGACTGAATTTACAGATAGAAAACATTAATTAATAATTTAAAAAATCTTTGTGCAGGTGTTGAGATAGATCCTGTGCACAAAATAAATATAAGATTTGAAAGTAACGACGCTAGCGATTACTCCAACATATCTGTTAAATGGCACCTTTACAATCTAGCTACAATACTTCCGTGTTGTTAATACGCTTGCATGTATGGAGTTATGCTGTAATAAATCTTTTTATTGATAGTTTTGCTGTTTCGCATTTTTTAAAATGTAAATTGTGAAACAAATCAGCTAACTCGGATTACATATGAGATCGAAAACTAAGTTTATTTGACAAACGTCGTGTACTTTTTGGACTAATTTGTTGTTTGCATAAGTAATCTAATTTGCGAAGCGTAACTATTGATGTAACATATGTGTCGGACTGTGATTACGTTAATTCATTTAATTACAGTTGCTTGAGTGTGTGAGGTTGCGGCAACTAAAGAGATATGACCGTAATTTTATCTTAGAATATCAACTTTGCGTGTTGTAGTGCGCTTTCGAGACGGCGTGCTAGTTTGCAACAGACTTTGCGATATATCGATGGCCGAGTTCAAAAAGGAAACAACTAAAAATTTCCAGCTTTGAATTATACTCATATAGAAAGATTTCCGTTTCGCCGAAAAAAAAAATCAGTTTGACATACTTGGTTGGTGTTAATTTGAAGCACACGTGCAGAGGCAGCTGTTTAAAGTGTTTTAAATGTTTGTCATCTGCCTTTGCTGAAATTATCACACTTCAAAATCACAGAAATACAATTTCTAGAACTTTACTGGCAATCTGAATCAAGTGCAGCGTTATTAAAACAAGGGAATTCACGTGTTGTTTTTCTTTACAATTGGATAGAGTGCACTTCTGTCTGTGTGTTGGTGAACCAAACTCAAAAATACAATTTTTTTAGTTTTTTTTTTGTTCCTTTTGAACTGGGCCATCGACGTGTGTGTCACGTGGACCGTTCACAGTCGCAAGGAGAGGGAGTCGTAATTGCTTTCATCGCAAAGTCTTGTTTTGTGTACGTAACGATCGCAAAATTGCTTAGCGTCGTGGTCATAATGGACCCGCAGGCGACCACCTTAAACAGCTACTCCATGTTGACTGTGTACAACCTACTTTATGTCCCACATTCCATTTTCTACTGAAAAGACTGGCCAGTTTATGGCCAAAATGGAACACCACCCGTATTCGACGAGCTCAGTAGCTGAACTCAAATTGGACCATTTATCAGCAAGGATTTCAGTAGAAGCAAATGCATCTGTGTTTAAACATGATACAATAATTCGTTAAGGCGGCCGCCCACCCCACGCTTCAAATGCATTGCAGTGTGTTCGTTAACAGGTTTTTTCTACGAAAATATTCCACGTGTGCCCATCGTGTCAACGTACGAAAAGAAAACAAACTTCAGACAAGGTCGGAACCTCATTGTTACGATGCCATGTTTATTAAAAACACTGTTTCTAAATCCTCCAACATGACTAAAAACGGCCTTTTCAGACTTCCATACTTTAAAATGTCTTTATTGGATGTATGTGAAATTCAGATTGCGACCTGCACTGATATTAGTTGCAGACTTTCCTCCAATAATATATGATAACCGCTTAATGTCTCATAGTAAAAACTGTTCGGCGGCAATCTTGCACACTAGTTCAGCGCTTGGCTCGTTGAGGCGACGTAGCATTTGATGCGCGCTTAAAGGTCGACCTTACTGCTCCGTCGCTTTTGAGCCTCTCACGCGCGGGTAGGCGGCACCCTTAAAATGCAAAACCGCTTTAATTAAAACAACAACCACTTCTAAACTTTCTTTTAAAATTCACTTTTTAAAAAAATTATAGAACATAAAGTACGGAGAAAATGTTATATATGAGAAGAATCCATATTTTAAACATTTTCAGTGAACTCCGGTTATAAAAATTTGTTCTAATTCGCTGTTACAGTATCTAAATATTCACCACATAATATCAACGTTATAATTTAATGATTAGATTCGTTATGTATATATCCGCCTTGTTTATGTCGTCTGCTACTGCTGAGCCTGCCTGACCGCCTGCATGCCAGTAGATTCAGCAGGATGTGACGCGATGTTTAGCCTCCAACCCAGACGCCATTTCAGTTACTGGCCAGTAGCCCTCAGCATGTAAAGTAATGCTCGTCAGTAAATTCAGCTACTGTCAGCAGAAAATTGAGCGCGACCATGGAAAATAACATATACAGACCCGAGGAGAATGTACTGAGATACGCCAGTTTTGATTAAATATTAAATGATATTTATAACTGTGTAAAAATATACAGTTTGTTCGTTCCTGATTGGAGAATAGTAATGTCAACTGTATATGTATATATATAATTATTTATTTATTATATATGTAAACTACTGAATGTAAGTTTGTCCTAGTGGTTATTTCAAGGGAAAAAAACTCTATAAGGGATTTAGTTCGAATATAGGCGGTTCGGGATAATGTGAGCATTCAAAGAATCTCTGCAAAATTTCTATTCGTATCTTACCGGGCGTAATGGCTGTCAACTCTGGACACGTCACTTGTTGTGTGCGCGTGTAAGATAAATTGTGCAGTCGGTAGGAACCTATGTACTTTAATAAAAAAAAGTTTATTAATTTTATAAAGTACAAATATGTTTCATTCAGGTGATTTTATTTCAGTATTGTTGTATATAGATAGCAAAATACACGGAATAGAATTTGGTAATTAGCTACTAATCATGCAAGGAGTAAGGCAGTGTTAAATTATATGCAGTAACGACTAGTGATATTTTTCAGAGGTTACATTTTTAGTGCTCACTTTAACCCGAACGACCAATAGTTGTGCGTCGTCGGACGTTGTCTAATTGGCACCCAGCCGGGGTGTTTCCGACAGCACGTCCGTTCAGCGGGCAACACTTTCATCCAATGGTAATGGACGAGGTTACGAGCCCTTTTCTGCCTCTATCTCATTTCCATCGTCTTCCTTCTCCTACCTCTCTCTTTTCTGTTTCTTCTCTTTCATTTCTTCCCATACCACGTGACATCACCGCGCATGCGCAGCAGCAATTCGTTTAAATTAGTTTAGAGTAGCTTAGATTAGTTGACTAATTCTATGCTCTGATAGAAACGTCGGGTGAGTGAGAGATTTTGGTCAACGAGATCTTCAGCGCTGGTGAGGACGTGAGGTGAGTACGGAGCAGCTTCGGAATTGAAGGGCGCGGGGACCGACTCCGCCGGCAATCGAACCCGGATCGCCTTGGTGCTGGTGGGAGGAGAATGGTCTGACCATTTTATTTTTAATTTTTACAAATTTTAAATGTAACCTATTTGAGTAACCCCGAGTAACTTTCGTAAGACAGTTTTTATAGAGACAATTTTGAGACCATGTGGACAAACACAAATTCACACCCAGCCAGAACTGGGAATCGAACCCGGGTCGCCTTGGTGCGAGGCAAATGGGCTGACAATTTTTTTTTTTAATTTTTAAAATTTATCAACTTAACTTATTTGAGTAACCTCGAGTAACTTTCGTGAGACAATTTTTAAAGGATAATTTGGAGACCATTTGGACAAACACAAATCACACCCAACCAGACCTGGGAATCGAACCCAGAACCCCAAAGTCGGCCGCTCAACCAACTGAACTACGAGGGGTCGGCAACCATTCTGCCACCACGACTCCTTTGAATGTTCGGTTTTGTTAGGTTGGGAAACGACAATAAAAATTAATTCGCCGTACTGCAATTACTCGCATCTACGCAGAACTGTTGAGAAGTAGTTGCATTTCTCTCGCTAGTCTCATGTTACCAACTTGTGACAACTTGAACTCTCCGAGCGTGTAAACACGGCTTTTTAGGGGCATGGCTGTTAAAATGTGTTGCTTCGGGTTAAAATTACACGTTTTATTTTTCGGAAACTAATATTGTTAAAGATGGTGGAATATCGCGAGAATATTTTCTGCGTAGTGCCTTCTTGCGCCTTGTATGATTGTACGGCGGTTACGTGGCACGGTTTAGCTGTTCACAGACAAATGACAGACGTTCAGTCGTAGAGCACCAGAAAAAACATTGGCCCAGTCAGATATGGACTCGCCATAGCGTCAGAAATAAATACACGACGCTGAAGCCTAACTATCACTCAACATTTCCCGCGATAAATCACCAAACTTAGCTGTTGCACGTTTTTACAATATAGTTATCTGTAAATATATAACACTTAATAAATAAAAAACAAGACACGTGATGATCATTTAAACAGTAAATAAAATTATTTCAAATTATTTTAACCCCAAAATGGTTTGGGGGACCGCAAGTAAACAAAATAGGTGGCTAAAAAAAAAAAAAAAAAATGAAACAGAAAAACTAACTGCAACAAAAATTACGTATGTTGTGTTGTACATGTGTGAAAATTGCAAAAAGATAATCCCAAAAATTAAATTAAGTTTCGTTTAAGTAAGTTTTTTTGATTTATACGTAATTTTGTGGATTTGTTCCTCCTATTTTGGTATATTGCGTTTCAGTTCCTATCTATGTGGTTTACTTAGCGATCCTGTCCGAGCACATTTAAGGCACATTAATAATTTGAAATCATTATTTTTTACGTCTTAAAGTATCATTTTGAGTGTCTTTTTTAATTGTTTGGTTAAGTAATTGTTATTTGTATCTTTTTAAACTTGAAAACGTCTACAGTTGTAGATATAAAATATGTATAGTATATTTTTATGCAGCTTAAAACGACTGAAGTATGTGTTGTCATGTAAAACAAACTAATATTATAATGCACTATCATTAATATTAATACCTTTAATAACTAAGCAATAGACAATTTTTTTACGTCTAATAATTAAATAAACAGTATAGTTTGAATACATTTTTGTTGCCAATAATAATAACAATATAAAATATAAGTTTTCAGAAATTTGTATTTATTTTTAAACGATTATTTAGTATATTATTATTACGTCACGTACTTCTATCACTTGTTGCAAAGAAAGACAATGCTGAAATACTAAAGGCATGAAAAATTGGCGTTTTTATTTGGACACACTGCTGGTGTGTACACTCGAGCACACACTTATTTCATTGCTCAGCAGTCTGTATGTTACGTGTTAAATTTGCCTGATTCACATGCGATTGGCTACCGAAGAACAATAATTTATTGGCCACGGGAACGCTAAAGGTCAAGCCTGTTCAGTTATAGGCGGTTCGGAATAAAGTGAGCACTCAAAAAAGCCCTGTTTAATTTCTCTTTGCAGCTAATTCGTATCTTTCCGCGCGCAACGTCTCAACGACGGGAAATGTCTAACCTATCTGGACACGTCACTTAATGCTTGCGCGTTTAAGATAAATTGTGCAGTCGATAGGAACCTATGTAGTTTGACAAAAGACGTTTATTAATTATGTAAAACATAGTTACGTCAAATTTACTTAATTTTATTTCAGTAGTGCTGTATTTAAATAGGAAAATGCACAGAACTACTTACTGCAATACGGTGCCAACCATACAAGCAGTAAGGTAACTATTGTTAACGTTGAATCATATGCAGCAACGGCTAGTGACTTATTTCAAAGGTTAAATCTTTAGTGCTCACTTTATTCCGAACGACTTATAAATACATTCTGCAGCTAGGCTTGGTCGTGTTTAAAGTTTAAACATGTTTGCGACGTTATACGACTGAATAAACTCAATGAACTTTCTAAACTTAACAAGCTTGGAACCTGACATGTACCATATTTAATTATTATCACAACTACACTCAACATTCGTGACTTTTTGACTATTACATTACATCTAACTAAAATGCTGCTGTGTGTGTAAAGCATATATAATTATGTTACGCCTAAAAGTGAATACGTAGAGCTACCGAACAACATATTGGAGTCTATTAGTCTGTTGTCTGCAAACCACTCGAAATGTACAAGTGCCTGTGTTTTAGACACTACGGGCTTGGGCGTAGCATCAGGTTTGGGTTACCATATAATTGCAGGACCATCAGATGTACAAATATATACCAAAAACTCAAGTCTTTTGAATAAATAAAAAACATATGAGAAAGAAACTTTGTACACAACAACGAAAAAGCATTTGCATACGGTGTAACCGAGGAGAGTAGAAGAAAATCACAATAGACATGTCTATGAAATTCTCGAACCATCTCTGAAAATAGCTCATAACTGTTAACAGCTGGACAGATTTTCGTCAAATGCAGCTAAGAACCATCCCGAATAATTTATTTTTCAATGAAAACAAGATCCATAGAAATAGGTCCATCCGTTTGGGAGCTACGATGCCACAGACACACAGAGACACACACAGACAGAGACACACACAGACAGAGACACACACAGACAGAGACACACACAGACAGAGACACACACAGACAGCGACACACACAGACAGCGACACACACAGACAGCGACACACACAGACAGCGACACACACAGACAGCGACACACATACACAGACACACACACACATAGAGACACACACACATAGAGACACACACACACATAGAGACACACACACACATAGAGACACACACACACATAGACACACACACATACAGACACGCAGACAAAACAGGCACGCAGACAAAACAGGCACGCAGACAAAACAGGCACGCAGACAGAACAGACACGCAGACAGAACAGACACGCAGACAGAACAGACACGCAGAGCCCTATAACACCTTTCCTTTTGGTCGGGGGTTAAAACACGTTTAAAAGAAGAACTTACAAGTTATTACAAAACATCACTCGCATTGGGAACACAATTTCCGAACTCGTCCTACCACAGAACCCCGGTGAGTGCAAGCATAGGGTTTTACATGTCAAATTTTATTCAGTAGGGCTCAGAACCTGTTCAAGCTACATATATTCCACAACAGACGCTTTTATTCATCTTGGTGCCGTGCACATTGTTCAAGAATCCAATAGGCAGTTTTTTCAATACCCTGAAAATTGAGAACAAAAAATATTTTTTACGCACTGAAAATACTTAAAAAATGCCTATTCACGATTTTTTCTGCAAATTTATTCGTTTAGCAATATTATCGATGCTGAAAATAGTCTTTGTCGGAAAGCAATGTCACAAAACGTGGCTGAGCCCCACCAAATCTAATTTAACATGTAAAACCGTATCCTTTCTGCTTCCAAAGCTTTGAGGTAAGTAAAGCCCTTAAGACGTCGCAGCGGTTGGCTTCCTCATACTTAAGGTGGAGCATTGCGCTCGGAACACTTCGCAGTTCTTCCTGAGAATACGCATAGTTAAGGGAAAATGTCTTTTCCGGAACTACGGCAGAGTTGATGAGACGAAACGAGCAGGAACGCGGATCCCTGTTTTCAAACTTCGAGAACGTTACTTGACCACATTATTTGCAAAGTTGAGAGTCGGTAGGAGCGCCATATCACCCAACTTAAGCGGTTCTTGGCGTCAGTGGTCTGGTATCAGGAGAGTGGTTGCCGTCATCCTGGGAAGTAGGGCAGTTAAAGTGGTGCATTTGAAGTCTCGAATAATTAAACATTATAACAAATGTTTCCCAATATATTGTGTGAAGGGTTGTTCTGAAGTATACATTAATTTCCATCTAACGCTAATTACGTAACTTGTCACCATATTATCATAAACGTATTGCAGTATCGTGTGAATTCAAGGTGTCAGATAATAGCCTTAATTATTTTAAAAAAATATCTTAATATGGGAAAATAATACTGAAACGTAATTCAAAATTAATGTTCAGTTAATTTTCTCGATTAGTTAAATTTGACGTGAGTTTGGTGTTTTTTAAGAATTTTGCATTGGTAATTTTTTGTAGCGGTTGTATTACAAATTATATAAACAGTTTAATAATTGAATATATTTACCATTATAAACTTTAGACAAAAACATTTTGCCGTCGATGTGACTCAAATTATGCACAGTTCTCTACTTTTAGCTATAATAATTTATTGACGTCAAAATTATTCGTTTATCCTGTGATTAGCTCTTATAGCCACATACACAATAGTTCATCATATTTATTGCATTTCGTAATGAGTCGACCATGCTTAGTCACGAAAGCCGTTCTTACTTCAACCATAAATTACTTTGACAGTGAGAATGTAAACTGTTGGAAACACAAACAATGCTTCTGAGTGATTTCCCCGGGAACAAACAAATGTAAAACCAGAATAACCTTCACAAATAATTTGTCTTGCTCACAGGACGCTCAAGGAAATCTTAGAACATAACGTACACGTAAAAAATATATCAGAACTACACAGTTTCGATTATTCTACTTAAAAATCTTGGTTATGTTAGATATACTTAGTATGAATAGGAGTGACTCGCCTAGAAATTTATGCGAAGTGTTTACATCAAATCGGGAAACCATGGGTTTTTTTTACACAAAATACTGTAACAATTTTTTTCGGGCGGCGATCAAATTGTGAAGCTTAGAATTACTCTCGTCTGTACACTTGTGTAAATCCCTTGGATGTTTGAGAGGTATTCTTAACTATTTATCGTAGTGTAGCTAGTTCTTTCAAACCGTATGTAATGTTCGCCGCAAAAATAACCGTGTACCACATCTCTGTTGGTCTGTGATCGCCACGACTGGAATTGTGAAAAAGGAATAACATAATTTGGAGCACAAAATTCTGAGAAGTGCTGCTGACGTTATACTAGATTAAAATATCTTATCGAAGCATGAACCAAATTAGTTTTGCTTGTGATATCTACACAACAATCGTTTCTTTGTCACACTGGGCCGTAAATATCGAGGTACCTGCTCCGATTTAATAACCCATTATTAAGATTAATGTATAGTGGACTGGAGTACGTAAGGTTGCGAACAACGACGATATTATGAAATTGCATGGGCAATGATTGGACAGTGAATCTAAATCTAATACTATTAATTCGTCCAGCTTCTCATGATTTATGAACATGCCTCACACGATATCACGGTATTCGACACAGTTTTCATATTTCTCTTAAAAACAACAGAATTCACTATCGGTCTTTACATTACCAGCATTTGATTATCCATTAGACCTCGCTTATAGAAAACACTCAAATGCTAGAGATTAAAAGTCATATGTTCATGAAACTGCAATTTGTCGTATCCCACAACACTGGAGTTTCACTGAAAACTTTTTTTAAAAAACATTATAGGATAAAAGGCATTCTGATATGCATCAAAATTAACTCAGATTAGTCCTTGGAGAGATTTGAAATTTTTACTGAAAGTATAAAAAATAGCCATTATGCCTTTATATAGCGAAAAATTAACTTAAGTTAAAACGATGGTTACGACATATTGCTGTTTCATGGACGATAAGAGTGTTAAGAGATTAAATTTAGTTATTCATTTGTAAGTATAGCTCAAGGACAAATATTTGGAACTAAAGGAAAATGTGCAGACTCCAGCAGATTAATTTACTTAATATTTTTATATTGAATGTAATTTGAACTGATAACTGTAGGCCTAATTGGTTTTCCCTCGCCAAGAAGGGTACATATTAAACAGTATATAGTTCATATAGTTCATGTATAGGATTCATAGTTGACCGCGAAGGCTATGGAGCCAAGAAGAAACACCATTCATGAAAATGTTTTTTGGGGTAGGCAGATGACATTAGAAAAGTTTATGTGTACGGAACCCATTCCGAGAGGCGTTCTGATAGGTTAACAAATGTTCTTTGTCGTACTGGAAACTAGCAACCGTCGTCAGTAGCGACAACAGTTCCAGGGTGTACGTACTAAGCTTGGAGAAGACTGGAGACTTATGGAAAATGCAAGTGCTATACAGCACTCCGTGCAATCGGTTCGTGCGAAAACGTATTTGCTAAGCTTGCAAGATAAAATTATGTACTTCAAAATAACAACCTGAGTAGTCTGAATAATAAAATGAGAATTCTAAGGAAAGGGAAATTGAAAATGTTAAATCCGGGAAATAATCTGATTATGAAGGCTACAGAGAGGGTATCCGACAAAGAAAAGGAACAAAAAACTGATACGCCTGCTGAGCGAAGAGACGATAAAGACAGTATTGAAAAATGTGACACTACAGCGGATTTCTACACTTTTGAAACGAATGATTTTAAAATTCCGATACAGCAGAACACGTTCCAAGATTATTCAGACGATCCTTATCAAATTGTTGGTAGACTTAGGGGTCTTAATGCAAATAGCTGAAAGGTATTCTCTCTAACAAAACATATATTCAATTATTCAATAAGAGAGAAAATGGGATTACGCCGGGTAAGCGAAAAAGAGTGATATTTTATTCAAAAAACCAAACCTTTGGAACTATTTATTGGATTCGCTTGGTTCTTACGTTGAAATACTCAGGAAATATAAATATTTTTGCTCATAATTAAAAGAATGTTCTTTATCTACTATATAGGTCTGCTTATTGTTGCGTCCTAAAGCGGTTTGTAGGCAACTGTACTTGTTTCCTGGGGCCGTGGAGAAACAAAATGAAATAACTTACTATTGTGCATTTATTACGTTACTCCCTGCAACCATAAATTATAATCATAAGCTGATTAGTATACACAATTGCTCTTAATTGGAAGTCGCATTAACAACTTTAAGTTTGTATCATACATGAGCCCACCACGACATTTAACTTACCAACATACATATTGCTATGTCTTACGTCCATATGTCTGTCCAGCTTAAGATCCAGCGTCACTTATTATGTTGAATTTTTCTTAATTCCTTCCTGATAAAATTTTTGTAAGATTTAATACAAAATATTGCAATAGGAAAGTAGCTAATTACTTTACCTTTCATTACGTATGCATTGCATTAGAAAAATTAAGGCTTAACTACGAAATAATTAAGCTAATTTAAATTTTAATGTAAAATTCTCTCTCGTCAAATAATAAACACTAAATAACCCCCAGTACCGATTAAGTCCGATAACACCCAACTAATAGTAAATTGTAATGTACTCCTTAAATCCTTCATTTGTTAAACAAAAACGAATATTAGTAACAAAAGAGGTCACGCAGTTTCTTAAACGCCCCGGGAAGAAGTTAGTACTTTTCCCTCAGGGGCGTCATTTCAGGTTTTCTAAAAAAAGGGGGGGGGGGCAAGATTTTGTTTTCCGGCGACAGTGACCTTGTTGCATCTTTTTTATTAATTAAGCATGTATAAATTAGAAACTTTAATAATAAAACATCAATTTTATGTGCTTAAGTTAGCATTATTTAAATTAAAAAATACAAAAAAATTTAAATCCAGAAGGTGGGGGGGGGGGGGGCATTTGCTCCCCCCTTGTGGCCCCAAATGACGCCCCTGTTTTCCCTACTACATGAAACTTTTCCTTTACGTCATTACCTTATAGCAGAGACATTTTGTCACGTACCCCTCCAATGTGGCACTGAGTGTACACTCGTGACCGATATAGGGGCCGTGTGCAAGGGTCTTAATCCCGAAGTACAGGGTGTGGGGTTGTTGCCCTCGTGGAAATGACCTCGTGACCCGTCTCCGTTGACTACACTTAAAATATACTACAAATGCGGACACTCTGGTACACAATCGTTAAGTTGTTGCGAGCCGAAATTTTGCAGTTGTGACGATTAACGCCCATTAAGGCCAAAAGTTGCCTAGTTATTGCAGATTACCGGATATGCATATGTCCTTTTAGTCAATGGCGAATCACGGTACACACTATGCATACTTGAGGGCCGCATTCCATACCTAATTCAGTACAAGTGTCACTGCAACAGTGTGCACCGCAACTACGCTGGTTCGAGACGGAATTCCGTACTTACTTCCACAGATAGAGCTCGTGCTATTTTTCATCGTAGTGTATGTTCACGTACATGTGCAATGCACAGTTTATCGCCGCGCATATGTGACATACGCAAGTAGGGTTGCCAATCTGCTTTGATTATAAATAAAATTATTGTTTTCTACTGAACACACTGCCGTCGGATGTTTCAAAACCTAAATAATATAAGATAGTTTCGTTTATTTAACATTTACGTGCAAGTCTTGCTATGAAATTAGGTTCAGTGTAAGAAAAGGCAAAATTGCCTTAACTGCGCCTAATAAAGACGATTTATTATTATTATTATTATTATTATTATTATTATTATTATTATTATTATTATTATGATTATTATTATTATTATGAAATCGCTTTCGGCCATTTTTGCTATTGTAATTTTTGTAATTTACGAAACATAACGACCAACCACTCAAATATTTTTTTCTACTTTATGTACCGAAACATAGAAGTAAACAGTGATAGTGCGTACACAACACAGCCGTTTTGCTGCAGAATTATGTTATGAAATATCAGTAGAAGAACAGACTTAAGTAAGGTATTCAGTAGAGAATTGAGGAAAGTGTGTACTGGCCTTAAGTATGACTGCACACAAATCTAAGGTGCCACTTGCCAGCTTGCAAGAGGCAAGGAATACATTCTCCAGTAACGTGCCTTCAATAATAGAAACATATTCTAATAGGTTGATTCATGTAAGCACTTCAGTGCGACACGTTCAGTAGGCGCAAATACGGCTTCCCTTGAAACGCTTTGCTGCTGCTTTAACGTCCATTTCGTTTAACAAGTAAGCTACGAATACAAAATGTTTGGAAGTATCCTTCAGCTTAATGCCTTGCCTTTAGGGCGCTCAGCACAGAAAACTTTGTAATTTTATAATTTTACCTAGCACTGACTTGCCCTTACACATTACGTTAATAGTGATTTCCCACAAGTAAATATTTTTCGGTGCCATAGTTTTCATACAAGCTCACGTCAAAGTAGTGATTTTACTATTTCCGCTACTTACAAAATGTAAACACTCTTCAAACTTGACAAATGTAGTAATTTTGAGTGCACGTAAATGTATTACGCAACAGGAATACGCCTTTACAGTTTCACGCAAAGAATTGCTTGTATTAATGTATTAAATAAAATTATTGTCTGTACCTAAAGTTTTCCACATATTTGAATGCTTGTTCTTAAAAAAAAAAAAAAAAGTGAAATACCAATGGTGTCATCCTGTAGTTAAATACATTTACTATCACTCAAAATTATTTCATTCGTATCGTTTGAATAGTTTTTACTTTGGGTGAGTAGTGAAACTAGTCTAATCGCTACTTTGAGATGCGCCTGCACGAAAACTATGGAAACGAAACATGTTTTATTTGTGGGAAATTGCATGTAAGAGTTGGACAATTATAAAAATTACGTATTATTCGGTGTCTAACGTTCTTAGTAGCGAATCAGTGCCTTCTGACGTGAGAGAGGATTTTTTGAGCTATTCGCTAGAATTACGGCTGGGGTATTGGTCCCTACCACCTTGGTTTCATCTGTTTCTTCTCGATAACTTCTGTGCCAGTCGATGCATCAAAATTTTTGTCACGACAAGTCATAGATACAAACTTAATCGATTTTCTGTAATTGCTGGAACCATAATATATTCAAAATTTTGCAACGGGAAACAGCTGAAAAGGAAAAATTGCTTTATTTACGGGAGCGACTACAGAGGCCACACCATTAACAGAAACAACGCCATATGGATTCCAAATAGTGAATGAAACAATAAACTATGCCTTGCCAGCGTGAAAAAAGTAAAAGAATGTGTCTATTCCCTGATTTATAAGAAACACCGTAAAACTCATCTGACAGGGATCAATACCCCTTAACGGCGAAGGTTCTCCCTACGTCGAGTGACTCACGGCCCTTACCAAAAGTGCGTCACTAGTGTTACTTGACAAGTGACACCAGAAAGTGACTAGGCAATCGATTGATTAAAAGACCGTAGTGCCTTAATCGGTCAACTCTTAGAGTCGAATTCGGAAATTCGCCGGTGTATCCACCGGTGTACAACGGACACTCGTAAATGACTGTTTGGCTGTCAACCGGTGGAATCAATGTAGGCCCGCCCTATCCACCGGTTCAACTGACCTGAAAATCCGGTGAGTCTGGTGGATATGCTCCGGAACTTCCACCGGTGAAGTTATGTACACAACCTCGCAAATAAAAAAAAGTGATCAGTTGTGGAATGTGAGGTCAAAGAAAGCAAATACTATTGCGCATGGAAAATTGTTTCTATTTTAAAATATGTACTTTCTGCAAAAGTAAGTTATTTATGTTATTTATACATTTCAATTACAAATTATATTTACTACTGTACTTACTATGCGGAAGTATTCGGTTTGACTTTATACGGCAGTGCAGTGATAAATAAAATGATTCGATTCATCCCATTTCACTCGTAACGGAAAATTTTCAAAACCCGTCAACCTGATGTGATGTTCGATAATGACCTCAACTGGTGTACACAAGTGTTTCAACCACTGATCGATCCACCGGTGAATTTACGAAAACGTGGGTGGCGGTCCACGGTGATGTAAACAAATAATAGTCGAGCTGCGGCAAGTATTTAAGAAAAACTGAAGTGACTACCGAGCGAGGTTACATAATGGAGGTATGTTTGACTCGCATTAGGGTCCATTCAGATTTCTGTCTTTCATCGTTTCCGGACATCATTATAGGGGAATTTTGGACGATTTCTTAACATCCGCAATGGCGGAATTGCTAGTTCCGGTCCTCATGTTGTGTGTAACTGTCTCTAATGACCTAGCTGTTGACGAGACATTAAGCCGAGTATAAAAACTGAGCGATAAGTCTAAGGTTGTGGCCTACAGTATTGTAAACATATCATAGTTGTAAATAGAAATAATTTCAATGAAAGTGGCATATAAGCACTGAAAAATAGCTTATTGGTCACGATAAAATATTTTGACATTATGAACAGTAACCAATTTTTTCGTGGTGACTACAAAACTATTTTACCGCCTCCAATAAAGTTGTGCAGTGACAGCAAAACAATTTTGTAACTACCACATACATTTTTGATGCAATCCATAGTGACAAAACATTTTGTGACCTCAGGAAACAGTTTTTCCTGTGACAAGTGTCTAACGTTGTAGTTAGAATTTTATTTCTTATGTTTTAAAATATTTTTGTAAATTGAGGACTTTTTATAAATTTCTTTTCAACACATTTTTAAAATCGTTTTGATTTTTAATTAAAATAACAAACAATATTTTAAAGTTTTTTTTTTTTTTTTTTTTTTTTTTTCGTTTGTGGAATTGTCTGGAAATTAGGGCCGGGCTAATAATTAAAATCAGAACCACTATGGTTGCAAAATGGCTGATGTGCAACTGGAGTGGCCGAGAATGAAAATCTGGTCGGATGCCGGTTATTGGCGAGCACACACGATTACACCCGAGTAAATCAGTCCGAATGTGTAGTCATTAACCACTGTCTCCAGACAAACTTGTATATCATAATAAAAAAAATAATAATCATTAAGGCCCGTATCTATAAACGGCTTTCGAGTGACAACTAACTGCTATCCCCATAGAGAAAGCATTGGTGAGCAGTTGGCTGTCATTCGAAAGCCGTTTATAGATACGGCCCTAAGTCTTTGTTGTCAAGTTTGATAGAACCATTTGAATTGTAATATGTACAGCATTATTGAGACCCAGTTTTGCTAATTACTAACTTAAAAGGCGTACATTATTTTGTACCCATAGAGAATCTGTACCGGAGATTTTTTGCCAGATAAAAATGGAAATGACATTAAACGATACGGTTTAACCTGATACTGCAGTTCTCACACTATTGTTGGTAACATTCCTGTTGTACTTATGAACGGATGTGTTTTCTAATGGGGTCAGGAGATTAATCTGCAATCATGTGTTTATCCTAATTCGCTGTTCAACAGAGGACCCAATTTGCTGAAACTCCCCCGTTGTTTGCCGCCATGTTCGCATGGTTTAATACGTGCAATACTGTGATACGACTGGATGTCTGCGCGACGAGTGAAAGTGCAATTACACTCGATAATAACTCCCGTAGAACCGAACGCGCTCGGACGTAGGCATCGAAACACAACAATCAATGGCTTATTACAGTTAACAGTCATTTAATTTGCTGGGAAAATGGGCTCGCTAAATTCCCGGAACGCCAAGGGACAAATACAAACACACGGTGTGCCTAGATATACCAGAGATGACATACACGGGATGTTGTACGGGGATATACTTCCACGTGTATGGCTAATTACTTCCACAATCAGGAGTAAATAAATATAAAAAACACGGGTCCTTGATAATTAAAAATTGTCGGTTATACCGACACGTTTTGTTTACTGACGGAAACACGTTTGACACGTGCGATGGCGTAAACTACCTGCTCAATTACCGAACAGATTGACTGATGTTTATTTGTAACAGTAATGCCTTATTAATCTATAATATAAAATTTAATGCTTGTCAGTTCAATGCGTTCCTATATCTATTCCATTCATCCGATTGTGAGGACAGAACTTCGATGAGTCATAATGCATGCTTCCACGAAGGTTTCTGCTAAAACTATTAAGAAAAAAAAAGAGGGGTGGCAAAACGGCGTCGAGGGATATAACGGAGTTACCCAAAAGTTAAGACGAAAAAAAAACTTTGGTAAGTCGTGTGAGCCCCCGAAGGTTTGTCAAGAAAATTAATTTCTGGTGGGGGGAGACAAACTGTGTTGAGGGGCTGACTGGGTACCCAACGCATACCAACGCATCCCGGGACAGTTTTTTGTAAATAATATGTTATCGTAATACATCACTGTATTGATTTCTGCAAGGGCTGTTGTTTTAATCGTCAGTTGTCAGATGTTTCGAGTTACATGCTCCGCAAATAACTGAGGTTTGAGCTCACATATACGTAACAATTTTTGCTTCAAATGATGTAAGGAATAAAATTGACGTGTGGCAGTAAGTCATGTGAATCCTCCTGCACAATACAAATAAAAGAAAGAGACGTATTTCAGAGGGGGTGGGGGTTGGAGAGGTTAGGGAGAAAGAGAGAGAGAGAGAGAGAGAGAGAGAGAGAAATATTGGCTATGTAGAGCAATCAGGAGTATCAAAAATTTACTACCATGATTCAAAACTTTTTTTACCTTGGTACTCAACATATTTGACAGTTCATTTTTTCGTTTAAGTCATCGCGAAACCGTATCGGGATTTTGTGGAGGATACGGACGGGATTTTAATTTTCTTTGTGTCGTGATTTATTTGCTCTTCATGAGTGTTGGTAATACATTTTTGGTATACGTTTAAGTAAAATTAATAGTTTTACATTTGTCCCGGATACTAGTCTTAACTTTTAAGACTTCTTTTTTAAAGGGCCTTAAAACACACTCACCTCACTTCACTTACTTTATCAACAATCATTCTGATAACATTTTCGTCAAATAAAAAACTTGCATTCCGTATTTTTTGCACAAGGACACGTCAAAGCCGAAACTTTACTCTGTGTATCGTACCGATATAGGTCATTCGGGATAAAGTGAGCACTAAAAATTTAACTGTTGAAAAATACCACTAGTCGTTACTGCATATAATTCAACATAAACTATAGTTGTCTTACTGCTTGTATGGTTGGTTGCGAAATGACGCCATATAGTTCCATGTATTTCCTATTCAAATACAATACAGAGACGAAATCAACCGAAAACGACAGAATTGTATTGCATATAATTAACATTATTTATTAAACTGTATTGATACATATTGACTGCTGCACAATTTATCTTACACGCGCAAACATCAAGTGACGTGTCCAGAGAGGTTAGACGTTACAGCTACGCGTGGAAAGATACGAATTGGCTGAAAATAGAACTTTAGCAGGGCTTTTTTGAGTGCTCACATTATTTCGAACCCCCTATTGTAAAACGTGCGTCATACATTTAATTTTACCGGCATGCTAAAAATGCATGGTCGTTGTTTGAAGTCACGTTCAGATGAGTCGCCGAAGAGAGCACTGCATGCCAGTCGAGTGCTCTGCTCTTAGGGGCGATGAGGCAAATGGCGAGTGAGCAATAGTCGACCTTAGTGCAAGCGCGTTGATACGCTTTGATCTCTGGAAATAGCCGCAAGCAGGTGCCGTCATGAGCGCTCGTGCAAGAGAACAACTGCAATGTAGGATAGAATACAGGCATAGACGGGACTTTTATAAGGGTGGCAAATAAATTGAACACCAACCTAGCTAGTAATACTGGGGAATCAGTAGGGCCAAGTAGTTTTCGCGGAAAGATTATTCCCCCACTTTGTTCCAGTGTCTTACGTGCACATCTGCAGCTCAACTTCATGATTGTGCAGAGTTATTATTCATTTGACTCAGAACATGAATAACTATGACACAACATATCTGTAATTTGCAGGTTTAACCTCCAGGCGTTGTATGTTAAGGCATCCAATCACTGATCACAAAGCAGAGATGTAGGTGCGCACGTAAGGCACTGACACAAAGTGTTGCAAAAATCTTTACGCAAAAACTACCGGGACATAGGGATCAGGGATGTTTACTCCAAGAAAATGTGGATTTCAAGGTGCAAAATGGTTATGTTTAAGTAGTTTTAAGTCAAGTCACTGTGGAAGGTAGTGTAGCTAAAAGGTAGGGTAAATTAGTTTTGTTTGTCATCAAGGGATGGCAAGTGCCACCCCTGGCCACCCAGATAATTCCTTCTATGAATACAGGCTGTTTGGAGACTCACCCTATACATAAGTGTAGGTGCAAAATTGTGGCCTAGCTCAGTTCATTAGGGAGATACGTATCGGACCTTGTAACTCGAGTTCCAGATTCGTAAACCGAACCGTTTTTGTAAACATCCAACATTGCGAGTGAGTAATATCGAGTTGGAGAAAAGTCCCTATACAAAAAAACAAAAAAAGCAAGAAAGAAAGCCAGTATTAGCTGCCGTCAACAAACATAACGTTAACATACATACAGTTCCGCAAAGGAATATTGTAATACCCAGAAAGACAACATTACACAAATAGAGCAATAACAGTAAAAATGGGTCAGTTGTTTAGATTTTCGTGTTGTCTTTCTTGCTACGACTATATATTTTTTTCCAGATTTGTTCGGAAACATTCGTTCGCAGTGAAGAACGTCCACAAAGAAGTTCAGTTTATTATACCAACGCATTGCAGGAATATTTCAAGAATCACGTTTCAATTCACGTTTTGGCAAGGTATCACAACGGTGTTAAAAAAAAGCCACGTTGAATTCGTGTCACCTGGAGCCTAGTCAATTAAATGCTAAAATACATCGAATGTCGGTAATAGTTAGGGTAAAGCTGAATTCTTCACAGATTACAGATCAATACTAGAGGTGAATTTTCATACTAGTCCCCACTCCTCTCCATGGAGATCCCATCCGCTCTCAGTGTTGGAGAACGCAGACATTTACAGAACCATTGATATCTCCGCAACTAATGATCGTATCAAGACATTATTTCGTTTGTTATAACCACACATAAATGCAGTATAATACTAATCGTACACTTTTACGATTAAATCAATATTTTTGCGCAATTTTAAGAAATAAGAAGCAATTATTATTTTACATATATATGTTTTGTTTTAGCCGTATAACTAATGTATTAGCTACTTGATTAAACTATACGAAAAAAAACAGTATTAAAACCGCCCTGCAACAGAAAATAAAAAGGTGCGACTACCCTTTAGTTACATAATTTTTCTGCCACCATGTGATATAACTAGATGCGGCCATACCCAGTTCGTCGTACTGGATGAAACAATTTACTCTTTGTGTAAGCACCTATAAACTAGCCTAGGTTTCTTTTAAAATCGTACACAAAGGTGTCGGCTGCGATGTGGCAGTAATGCTTGGTGTGTTGGCAATACTTGGCGCACACATCTTAATGCGTCTTTGTATTTTTATACTTATGTAATAATAATGGACGACTTCAAAAGAGGCGGAGCTTCAGTCAGGTGTGGGAAACAATTCCTATCTCCATGGATACCGCAGCCGAACATAACCTTCATTTAGCTGTTTGGCGTTACATGTCCCGGATGAGATGTACGTCAAGAAAATTGATTATTTGTTTGGAATTTGCCGTTTTTTCAGGTAAACATTAATCTTATCTATTTGCGTATCTTAACCATGAAATTGAAACTAATATTTTTTACCCTTGCATGCAAATCTATAAATGCGCAACATTTTTGCTTTCTACAATCATCAACTAACAAATCAGCATGTTTGTAAACAAGCTTTGTTTCCCACAGTACTCTCCCCTGCGGTGACGTCAGGGGGCGTGTACTTCAAGTCGTCCATTACGCAAACGTACAATTTTACAACCACTCGCCTCCCATCACGGCTATGTCATTCCGTATTCAGCTGACGTGTCGCCTTCTGCAAGCGCCATGCTCTCTTGTTTCTACATTTTTTTTTAGCGAAATTAATTGTTTACGCCTAAACGAGAGCGGATATCATATATCTGTTTGGCAGTTTTGTCTTCTCCATGTTGACTGATTGTGTAATTAACGAAATTATGGTTAATTGACTTTAGACTAAACAGTAAAATATCTTGTTTTGAAAAAAAAAAAAACCCTTTTAAACGAAACTACCAAACAGATTTTTGATACCTGCTATTGTTCAAGCTTAAAAGAAAATAATCGCAAAAACATTAGAATATAGAGAGCACTGCCCTAAGACCAAATATCTCCATTCCGCTTTAATATTGCTATGCTTTGCTGGCACTATCATCTCAAAATATAATAAAAATAACTTAACATTTTAAAATAGTACATCATATTTAACCTTTGAACAGATTTATATTTTTTGACTAGTTATTGAACGAAATTAATTCACAATAGACCTCATATTTAGTATGTGAAGCAAATGAAGCGACAGATAACTTACATTCGTGACTATACGGTGTTTTCCCAAAGCTATTCGAACACATGTGCAATGGAGTCGTATTTTGTAAAGATATGTAAAAAATAAATTCCCAATAATTTTAAAATTTTGAACATTATTTGCAATGAAAATAGCTATTTGCATTAAAATTTCCTATTTTTTTGGTTTGCGGCTTTCTTTTCTCATTGATACACAGGAGGTGGCGTGTCGTGAAGTATGTGAAGTCACGGAAATAGGACGCTTTTGTGCGGATAATGCGTTCGCCATGTTGTTAGTACTTTTAGTGTTGTGGGCAAATTCCTGTTTGTTAATAATGGCTAAGTAATCTAATTTTTGTAGAACAACAGCCTAACTTCATAATTTTTCTTGTTATGTTTGCGCACTTATAAGGCGTAGCCACCCCTGCCACGCGTATAACAAGGGGATTAACCCAACAGGCCGACATTTAATTTATTCTTTTTCACTGATTAGCTGCTACAATATGCATCCGCACAAGAAGTGACACGTAGCTATTTCCTTAGTGTACTACGTCAGCAGCACCCGATCTGTTTTGCGCAGTTAGAATCAGTATCTATGTTCGAAAACATAGGGGATAGTTCTTGTGCAAACGACCAATGTTATTTGTTTCCTGCTACGTTTAAAATTGTGACCCTATCATTACGTTTGAGCTGTTGACATCATCCGTGCTTATTTCAGCTCAACGGTCTAGATAACGGCTTTGTTCAACGAAACTACTCTGCCTTCCTTGATGTTATAACACTAGAGTTAATTCTGCTACAGGTTAGAAAGATAAATGTTAAAATTTTGGCACGGGAAAATTGAGCGCTAGTATCGCTAATGGGTGCAAACTGACCAATCACAGAGCTTTCCTGAATTTAAAATGACAAAGTTAATAATCTTAAACGCGAAATTGGTTTATTTTCAATTTAAAATTAAGTTAAATGACTTCTGTAATTTCCAAGCCTATTTTAAAATTAATTTTTTACAGTTTCGTACTTTTCTGGTCCGCATGCGATTGCAGCCAAACTCTCCCATAAGAAAACTCATTTTCTTTCTAATCTGTAGTAGAATTAACCTTAATAAACACGTAAACCCTGTCACTCGTTCGTACCTATTTCAAATGAGTCACTAAATTATACCAGCCTAACCGCTGACACTCACTCAGAACACACACTGATTATACTGCATACAGCCTCGTTCTGTAGGCCGCTCATGTATCCATGGATGTGGCGGCATCATCTTCCTTGCAGCCAAATTAAAATTAATTGCGTTGTTAGCCGCTATGGGGCTGTATATTAGCTTCAGCCTCTTTTCGATGATTTCCGGGTGCGGCTATTTATATGATAATGAGTGTACTACAGAAGTACGTGATACTTGATGAGTGGATGTGGCCCTTTGGTAGCATTAATTTTGTTTGGTCAAATTTTGCTCCAGTATGCAATAATTTGGTTTTTCTTTTATAATCAGTGCAAAACTAAACGAAAATACACCTACTGTTTGACAACATTTCGCAAGTAAAAAACAATATAAATAAGGATGAAATAATTGCGGAAATACTCGTAACTCACACAGAATACGTGCAATGCCCAGGAAGATAGTTTGCGGGAAAGCTTTAGTGTGTATGCGAAAATTTGTGGATTCTTTGTTATCAGTTGTATTCCGTAACGTTAAGAAAGTTTCTCATAAATGTAGCGTCGAAAGATAATATAGGGCAGGATTTTACATCAGAATGAGGAGTTCTTTAATTAGTAACTTAGCTTAAAAAGTTAATATTTATTCGCAAATGAAAGATATGTGTGAGGGAAATATGGTTTCAAATTATTTTCAGTTGAAAAATAAAGTACACAAATGCGAAAGTCATGTTTGATAAGGAAAAAATATCCTACATGTGTAGAATAATTGCATTCGTTTCTGGACATGTTACAAACCGTCGTTAGCTGTACGGAATTCTTGTCCAACATACAGATATTCTGGCATTGCACGATTTACCATAAACAGTATATGATTGGCTTGTTACTTATATAGTATGTACGACATAACGAGTAAATTTTTAGAATGTGTTAAGATTTCCAACTAATTCGCTCATCAAATGTAGCTGGCACTTCGGATGTCACTTGCTAATTAAGAAGTTTGTATTTACATAGTGGTTTCATGTTAAATTATATGCAAGGACAGCATACATAATATAATATTCTACGAATAACTTACATTTCTAGAAAATCTCTGTGATTAACAATAAAATATCTGACACATAACGACTTATGTATGTTTACTTTTGTCTGCTACTTCTACAATTGACGTAGTCGTCTAGTGGTAATGGATGAATGTCTAATGCCCGTGTTCCATTGGTTTGAGCCCTGTTCGGTTTTGTTCGTAAATATTGCGAAGTTAGGCGTTTTGCCATATTAATTAGGCCTACAAGCGAACGTAAGATTTTACCTCGTGGATTTTATTTAGGTCTAGATTGTTATTTGCGCGGTAGTGTAATTTGCTTTCCTGGCACATAAAATAATTTTACCAAAATTTTTACTTTCTTTAACGTTCTAGGTTTGTAACTTTGCCTGTACTCGTTTAGCAAAGTTTATTGCCTTCGTTGCGTCTTGCGCTCTGGGGGAAAGAAATCAAGGCTCCGCACTTTCTAACCTCTACAATTTCTCTCAGGTTCAGGTTTATTAATTATCTGAAGCAATTTCCCACTAACAGTATTGTTCTATTTTTTTTTCTTTTGGAAATGGTACAAATAATTTCTGACTGCTAAGAAATAGTAAAACATAAAATACCACCCACTTAAAGAATTCAAAAAAAAAAAAAAAAAAAAAAAAAAAAAGTTTGGTAAGAAAATTGCCACGACTTCAACGTAACAGTAACTTAAACATACTTCTGACACATTTGAACGAAAAAAAAAAAAAAAAGGTAATGAGGTATTCATATAAATTACAATCAAGACGTACCCAACAAATTTGGAACAGACATATCACATAACGTACAATGCAGTACACTGGCTATTGGTACCTGATTAACTGAACTCAAATAATTAAAGTATTTAAGTTACATAAAAGTCTACTTGTTATGCTTCAGTTACCCAAGTTAATGTCTAATCAGCTAAAACATAATGAAAGATGCAGCTCTTTGTTTAGCCCAAATGTTCACAGCTGACCTACAACAAGCGAACAACTTGCGAGTGTTAGTCTTCAAAGTAGCCGTGTTGGGGTCAGTAGTGGTTAGTCCGCTGGCCTCCCACGACGGCTATCGGGTCTGGATTCTCGGCGTGATCGCTACCGAATTTTCTCATATGTGAAATGCGGCGGACGTTGCAATTGGCCAATGGGTACTCTCGAGGAATACCCGTGTCCCTTTCTCATGCACTCCATTGCTGCTCCATACTCGCCTCAAAATCACTTCACTGGCGCTCAAAACTTCGCTGCTTAAGAGAGCGTGGTACCTAATTCTACGCTAAAAGCATGTATCTATAAATATAGGTTTCTTGAAGCCAATTTGCAAAAAAAAAATGAACAATAGCAATCCTAGACAATAGTTTTTAGCCAACATCTTAAACAAAATTGTTTCCAGTGCTACGAACTTCTGAGGTGCAATCTCTGACGCAGAAACCTAGTGCATTTAACTGCGGCGCAAGATATCACGCGTAACAAATTAGTATTTCTGGATAAATATTTAGTCATAAAGTTGGCATATGCCATTATCTAGGATTGTCAGCGAGTATTTTATCCATATTGGCTTCGAAAAAAGCGTAGAAATCAATTTATATTTTCAGTATTTATTTATCTACTACACACTTTAAGGCGCCTGTTTACCTGCCGAGTAAACTGTGTTGCAGTGTGTCTGAAATACACGTTATTTTACAGAAACTATGGAACTTGCGTCAACTCTGTTATCATACAAATAAAGATCACGTTACAGACTACGACTCAATACAATTTCCAAGGCGTCCAGCATAAAGCAACCGTTATTTTTAAGCCCTTCAACAACGCTTAAAGCAGTATTTTCAAGTTGCTGCGCAATTTAATGTACTTTTAAAATCTGTTTGAAAACTGTGTAGAAGCAAGTGCTGAAGTTTAAGAAAGTGTTTGTATCAATAAAAAAATTGGGTCACCGAATTCAATTTCGAATGGCGCGTGTATTTCTGTGGCATGTTTTCCGTTTGATGAGAGTCCGTCACGTGGCGCTCCCATGGCCGCTGGCCACCCCAGTCTAGCGGACTATATGAGGGGGGAGAGTGACCGCAGTTTGGCAGCTCACCCTCGCTACGCACAAGGCGTTCAGTAAGCTGATATAGGCTATTCATTTTAAAGTGAGCACTGCCCAACAATTATAATAGTGGAAATAATGTATTTATTAAGACTATTGAAGTAAAGTTTTGAGAGTTGTGAAAAATTTACACTAGTTTTTACTTACAGAGAAGTTATCGAATTAAAAATAGTAAAGATGGAGGCCTAATGGCTGACAGAAAATTATAAGCAGTGTTCAGTTTATCCTGAACAGACTATATACTGGTCACGCGAGCTAGGAAAGGTCCTGGCGACTCGCAGAGGGGAAAATTTCTCCTCCTCCAGCCCCTAACCAGTGGAGGTGTGCGCATGTGCTGATTGGTTGTAGCTGCTAATGGCACACAGGGGCGGGTAACTGCGCAGTAGATACCATTTTACGTCCGCTGCACCTCTATCCAAAACCTTTCCTAGGCGGCGGGACCAGTAAAATGAAAAGGGCGTACGTACGCCTACCTTGAACGATATTGCGCGTTAACAGGGTCAGAGAAGCGACGGAGCCATAAGGGCGACTTTGAGCCGCTTATCATATGCCGCATCGTCACAACGAACCAAGCACTGAACTAGCGTACAAGATTCCCGCCGATCCATATTTACTAACTAGCGGCGACAATGTAATTTTATTGGTGGACAGTCTGTAGCAAAGTTCTAGTGCACACGTCTATCCGAGTTTTGCATACATCCGGTTATAACATTTTGATGTACAGCAGTCTGCATGTAGACTGTTTTGAACTGTTCAGTTTGGAGGGCATTGAAACGGAGTTTTTAACGAGCACGGTGTCTGAAAAATGACATTACGTCTTTGTTCGAAGTAGGTTTTCTTCCCGTACTTTGGCACAGTAGCCCACGTGGAAAAATTAGTGGAAAATGTATTTCTCCGCACATTACAAGGTATTTCACGTTCGTGATAGGCTGCTTACTGTAGTAAGTTCTGAGAGCCTGCCATAGAACACTTCATGCTACGCCACAGATACTGTCCATTCCTTATCACCGCAATGATAACAGTTTGTCTTTTTTTAAAGATTTGCACATGAAAACTGTCGTTGGTTTGCACTTTACTTACTTAAATTTTTACGAAGCATACGTGAGTCCAAGCAGGAATGTTTCAAAAGGTACGAGATTCCCTATAACGTAGGGCACAAAGAAGCATTACTTTGAATTGACGTCATATAAAGCACCTCATGTAGTCATGGCGAGTGTTGATAAAGTGTTTATAGCTCTTACGGTATGTGCTTTAAGAGTTATTTGGACCTTACGTTTTTTTTTTTCAGTATGAGTCACGGAAACCAGGAAGGCAATGCGTTAACCACTGCTTCGCTTCTAAACGCAGAATGTGTTTTTCACTGGGACCTTAAGCGGTGACCCATTAAATTTATTTGTGGAAAGTATGTGTTTATTAAGTCCAACGCAGGTATCTATCATTATGTTTTACAATTACAGCTGGTATTTTTCCCCAGCTACGCCAATGCCAAAAAGCAATATTTTTTTTGCCAATTTTGAGTTTGTAATAAGTGGACGGTATTTTTTAAAACGATAGAGACATCGTTTGATTTGTGTCTTCTTTTCGTACAGAAGCGTTTTGGAAACGCGTTTAATAGTTACACGTTAAAAAACACTATTCATACCACGCTGCAGCATAGCTCATACACCAGGTCCAACTAACTCTAAATATATCCATGTTGTAGCATTCCACTCCTTCTACCCTTTGCTGAGGCGACAGATGAAATGTGCCGATTACTTCACGACGATGATTCTCGAAGGAGGGGCACGACCGTTCGCAATACGTACTACTGGACCACGACAACTATTCCTCCCATGAAGGGAAGAAGCGTGGCGCAAGTAGTAGGCAGACACGTCACATGGAGGGGAAATGTACTGCACCTGACATGAGTTCATGGCACACGGTCAGTGGAGACGTAGCGGCGAAAACTGAGCCAGCTGTCTGTGCCATAGTATTATGGTCGGTGCTGTGGTGCGCCGCACCAGTTGCTCGCGGTAGTTCGCTTTCCTCCGGTGGGACTAGTTGTCGTGGTCGAGTAGTACCATAGCCGTCTTTAGTAGAAGGCCGGTCAGGAAGGGTAATTTTAACACTTCTTTTAGCTCTCCAAAGACAATGACTCTACCTGATTTGTTATTGTGCCGTACATACCGGCGAATCAGGGGAAGCCATTGCCGTTAGCGAGGCAAAAGAAGTGTTAAAATGACCCTTCCTGACAGGGTTGCCAGATCTAAGGCCGCGGCTTTCTACTAAAGACGGCTATGGTAGTACACACCATAAACCCACGCACTGGGTGGTTGGTAATGACACTTGAAGACTACTAATTTTTAGAGCGTATCGGAAGGAACTAGGACAGGAATTTATTTCCGAGTCCGCTTGTTTACGTTGCTGGTATGTTACACATTAACTGCTCTCTTTCCACGTAAAGTTTCCAAGACATTCTACAACCCGAAATTGCGTCGTTAAGTCCAACAAATAGTTATCACAACGAAGATTCGGGGCTACTAAATCAAGACGGTAGGAACAAAACACTGTGCTTCCAATGCCCTCGCGGCCATCTGAAGGATTTACATAGAAATAATTTACAGATTATTAAAGTCCGAAGAAAGGTTAAAGAAAGGTAAAGCCACGGGCGTAGCCGGTGTAGGTGGGTTGTCAGACACTGAGGATAAAATAGGGAATTTTCTTCTCAAAAGGACATGTACCTAAAAAGCAGAATAATGAACTTATTTCTCACGCTCTCACGTGAATGAATTACACTGGAAGAAGAGACGTTAGTCTACTTAAATATTTAATAAAGTGTTGCTGTTTTTCAGAGCAGCATAATGATACGGCGAGAATTTCGTGCGAGAGACCCTCAAAAATTCAATAAATGGAACACATAACGTACCAGTTAAAGTAAAACATGAAAATTAAGTGCTTATATAATAAACTTGATTGTTTAAATATAGTGTTCTAAAAAAAAAAAAAAGAAAAAAAAAAAAACAAATGTCTAAGGAAAATTAAATATGTAACATATCTTAGTAAGTTGAAAATCCAGACGTTTACGAGCGTCACGTAAAATTCCGGATCCTGACTCGACTAACAACTTACGACCTTCTAGAACATTTCGAGAAGCTTCCAGGACCCCATCTGTAAAAAAAAAAAAAATAACAAGGGGAGGGGAACTGAACACAAACCATATAACGTCAAAATATAACCTTAATTCCGATTTAAACAACACTGTAATAGAATTTTAAAAAAAAATGTTATCGCCGAAAATTAATAAAATAGCTAAATAAACGCATTGATAATAATATGTTTACCAGTTTATCATTTCAGAACTATTCGGCTGATCCAACACAATTTTATTTTATGGTGGTTGGTCAAGGAACTCAGTGTGGGAGAATATGTTTTTACGTCCCATTATCTGTGTATCTGCCTGTGGCATCGTATCTCCTAAACGAATGGACCGATTTTGATGCGGTTTCTTTGTTTGAAAGCTGGCGTGATCGAGACGGTTCCTAGCTATGATTCAAGGAAATTTGTTCAGTCGTTTAAAGATAATGAGTTCTTTTCTAGCTTTTACTTTTTATTCCAGGTAGTGTTGCTTAGCAACGATGCAATAAATGCAGCTACGTACTCATTGTTTTCATTTTCACTGTCGGCAATGAATCCTAGATATTTTGAGTGAATGTGAGCAATTCTACTGGTCTGATCGATTTGAAATTTAGTATCCTGTGAGTCGGGGGTTTGTTAAATATTTTAAATATTTGCGAATTATTGTGTTTCATAATATATTTTATTTGTTATTCCTTTTGCTAAAGCAGGCCTCTATCTTGTGTCATCTGCTTTGGTGGTGTCTAGTTTTTGGCTTCTTTCTTTCTAATTTTTCTTATTTGGTTGTCCTCGTATTTGAGCCGATTTCATTTCTGGAATTTTATACCGTGTACATATCCTGTTGAGTAAAGCATATTCTTATTATTTGTGTTTTACTTTTCGCTGTAGTTTTCTTTGAACGACAGCTGCAACGCAGTGGAGTATGCCCAAAAATAGCATCCAGTTCTGATCGATTGTTGTTGGTTTCATTTAATTTGCACCGACATTGTAGGCTCATTAGTTGGGCTGGTAACGTCTTGTTATTTTAACAAACGTTCTTTTGCGAGGAAAAAAAAGAAAGAAAGAAACTGCGCTGTTCCAGCCGACAAGCTGCGAACGGCCCACTGGAGGGGGGAGCGGGATGGTTGTTTCAGCTAATCCGCGGCGAAACTGCCCGGCTTGTTTGCGTGGTTACCGCGGGCGAGCTAACGTACATTGTGGAGGGGGGAGGAGAACGAAAACATCCCCGCCATGCTATCAATCGCCTTGCCCTACTTGAACATGGCGGCCTGCAGGAGGGGTTAGGGGGACGAGGGGAAGTTCGCAGCTAATGCCACTCATTTGTACGCGGGTTGTTGCTGCCTTTAAGCCCGGACAGCTTCGGGTACAAATCTTTTTTAAAGGCTACTCGGGATTACAGGCGCCGTTTCCGTTCCGTTCGGGAATCCGACATTTGTTTACTGTTTTTATTTGCGGGGCGGGTGGTGGACGTGGATATAGGGTAGGGGAATAAAAAAGCTGAGTGGGTGGCGATACAGCTGTCAAGGAGAGAGGAGAGGTGTGGGAGGGGGTGGTTTGTCGTAGCGCGGCAAAATGGCTAGCGAGTGAAAAATGGAAATTCCTATATAACGGCGTCCCTGATATCAGTGAGACGACCCGCTGGTAAATTACAATGCACGTGTGTTTTTCCCACGCTACGTTTACCGCTTTTGGCGTTTACGAAAAAAACACACGAGCTTAACCCTGATAGAGTAAAATTGCAACTCGAGTCGTTTAAAATGTGATCAGAGTGAACTTCGCTTGTTCAGTAAGGGGCCAAGGTATCACAAGCCAGATGTTGAATGTGTGCACCTGGCACATTTTCTGTTGTTGTCTCATTAGTATAGACATGCAAAATTCGCGTTATTTTCTGACAGCTGACTAGACTCCAAGTGACGATAGACTCGTTCGACGTCTCCCGCTGACCTATGTTGTCGTGACTTGCCGCGGAGAATGTTTACACGGTAAAGGCCAATCTCTGTAAAGACGTAACACACGTAAATGACAACACATAAAAGTTCGTGGCCAATTGAATGGCAGATTATGCTCTGTTATGTATAGGGAAGTGAAGTTTAGTCTGCTACCAAATGATAACGCGAATTTTGCTTATGTCTACTCATCAGGTAAAATATTAAACAAACATATAAAATAGTTCGGTTTTGTTTTAGATTCCCGCCGTCTTAAAACTTTGAAAAGCATTCAGAAGTTAGTCACAACCCGGCTAACGTCAAGTGGTCGACGAATCTAGGCGACATGACAGAATCCCTTACTACGAGGCTATGTTTTGTAATCGTCTTAAGGCCAATTTGTCCCCGCCATCTTGTTTCAGGTTTCCGATACTAACACATCTGTTGTGTGTTTAGAGAATCATTTCTCTTCGTAACTGAAATAGTTCCGCAGATTCACGAAGGAGAGCAGCACACTCGCATACTTGATCACGTGGTGTTAGTCAACTCCTCACATCCCTCCCCACATCTTTATCCTTGTTACTCTTTCCGGCCTCTCACCCCTCCCTGGGGCGGTTACCGGTCTCTTTCCATCACACCATTCCTTTCATAGGATCTAGCATTGTTGCCAAACTT